>JANHGL010007009.1:113540-127227 GCA_024611195.1 Ceyx melanurus
CTTTTTGAAGTGTAAAGACAATTGCAAGGAGTGGGGAAGCATTCTGCTGGCAAACCTTCTCTAGAATGTATCTTGGACATAATGTTTAAACAACACTAAAACATGGCACAGTGTACAGACCACTACTTGATTTACACAGCATTGTACAGTATAATGAGGTGTTAGGAATTTAAAAGGCTGACAAAATATAAGTAGATGTTATGGATTTAGGATGTGAATAGAATTGGTTTACATGAGCAATTTAATTTATATACTTTCCTATCTATCCTGTTAGACTGAGAATTGGCCACTCAGAATAACAATTAGAGCCCAATCCTGCATCTCCTGAAGTCAAGTTCCTGCTACCTTCAAAAGGTATAAGATCAGTTTGAAATTTAGAACTTGTACAACCACTTGCAGCTGATGAACAAATGTGGCAATTTATAATATTGGTTTTTATATCTTCCCCAACCTCATTTTTTATGAATTACTTTATTTGTACTTTTTCTTTCTATTTAATTACAACTACCACTGGGCTCCCCAAATGATTAAAAAATTTATCTTGAGCTACTTCTAATTTGCTTTCACCTAAATATTTACAGATCAATCTTTTGTTACCCAAATCCCCTCTCACTCATCAAAAGGCAGTAAGTTCCAATACGTGTCAAAGCCAGTAGGATTCACCACTGCTGCAAACTCCAAAAGTACCATCAAGTATGTCATAAAACAACTATTTAGTTTTCAATGCGAGATAGACACCTAAAATTTTTATTGCTACCATAAATAGCAAATTTGTTTATGACTCCTTAGAAAGAACTTTATTCCAGGTTTATGTACATAAATGGAGGGGGGGGAAAAAAAGCCCAAAACAAATTAATTAAGTAGGACTGAATTTGTAGTGCTATAGCTGGACTCAGATCTATTGCTAGGACAGGAGGAGAGAAAAGCAAAACAAACATAAAAACCACTGCTGCATGCACACTGAAGACACTTAATGTGAATACAAGGAATTAATTCAATTTGCCTGACTTTTTAATGTATAATTTATGCATATCTAATTGTATATGTAACATTGTCCAAACATAAGAATGCTGACACCATAGAAGTCTAGTAATAAATATCAACAACTTCACTTTGTTCCAAGCCAAACCTGTAGGAGGTTTGGAAGTTGGCACCATGGATACCCAGAGAATGTTAATTTAATGTGCATTGGCTGACTCAGGAAGAGAAAATTCCAAAACCAAGACCATCCACTGTCTTTTTTCTTTACTTGTTAGTACCAGAGTTAAAATGTCTTTCATTACTTTATAATACTTCTATTTTCTAAAGCAAGAAACAATAGCATTTGTGACATAGAATTTGGCACAGTCCCCATTCTCTGGAGTGTCTGACTTCATTCACTTTTTGACAGACACTGTGAAAAAAATAAGAAAAAGAGCCCAAGCTCTTTAATGGCTGTTACAGAGGCCCTTTTTTGTCCTTCCACAGGCATGGACAGGCATACACACCAAAAAGCTCTATTACAGAACTTTAATTATTACTATTCTGGGCTCCTTAGGAGTGTGGTGGTGTCTTTGGAACTCTTTGATCAAGAGCAGACAGGTAAATGTGTATTTGACTTGCAGCTAGCTTGTTTTATGCACTAAGAAAAAAAGGACTTTTTACTGGATTTTAATTTAGCTTTAACCATTTTGACTAATTTGGAACTGATGGCTTTTGAAAGTGGATGTTGTTCTCTCTCAAGCTGTACTTTTCTTCCATTAAAATAGTCCTTGATAGAGCTTGAGGATTATGGTAAATTCAGTCTTTATGCCTGTATGTCTTGTTTTAGCTGAATATCTGCAGCAATTATTGTCTAAAGTCATAATAATCTAAAAGGAACTTTTCAGTATCAGGCATCTTAACCAGTTTATTTAGTCATCATGTTTCCCATTCCTAGAGAATGGGAGCACCTATAAAACTGGCAGCTTCAATCACAGTTTTATACAAAGCTTTATTTTCTCTCTTGCTTTTGCAATAACTGCATGTGGTTTTGTTGAGAAAGGTATTTTAAATAATACTGCCTATCAGAAAGTTTGATGCACATAACAGAATTACTCAAATTACTCTTGAATGACTTAATAGTTTAAGTTTTATATGGCCGAAGACCATCTTCTTTTCAGTCTTTTAGCTGTTTTGCTTTTAAGCAACAACAATAATGTCTCTATCTGGGTTGTACTACAGAGCTGCAGAAACTCTATTTTTTGCAGAATATGTAAACATATAGCTTGGCCACTTGCCTGCAAACAGAGCACACTACAGTCTTAAAACTCACCTCATTTGACAGACACTTCTTCTGTCTTTAAATGAACAGCTCTAACACCCTGTCTGCCTTCCTAACTCCATTTTCTTTCTTGGTCCTGTGTTCATTCACCACCCACCCCTGGCCCTTATATCTGTAATTAAAACTGTTAGATATATATAAAGTTTTCTGTCTGTAAGAGTTACATTGCTATTTCTGAACGTGATCTGTAGATTTTTTTTTTCTATACTGGGGAGAGTGAGAATAATTTAGGAACTGAAGATTCTTCCAGAGCAATAATTAGTTCTTCAGTGGGATATTGGACAAGATACACCTTAGGTAAGAGAGTCCTTGATATCACAAATCCTTTAGGACTGTAAATGTTTCCTATAGCACCAAGATGTCATTGTAGAGCTTTAGGAGTAATGCTGGGTTTACATGGTTCCAGTTGGTTTGCACAGCTGGTTGAGGTGAGAATCTGTGACTGATGAAGTCTACCTCCACATTTTGGCAGCTATGAGTAACTCAGGATCTGTTGGAAGGTTCCCCCCAACACACCCACACTCACCCTATCCTTAGGGTGCCTTTTTGTCTGTAGCTTGCTTTTCTTTTCTAAGCATCACTGTAAATGTGTCTCACTGAAAACAACAAAGCACTTAGTCTTTTATCCATATTCTCTCTGTCACTTTTCATTAGAGAATCCCTTCATTTAAGGATAAAAGGGAACTGCTGGAGACAGCTGAGTTTCCAGCATTGTTATGTTGCTTTGGTCTGCTGCCCAAACACAGGAATCCTCTGTAAATCTATGGGCAAGTTCAAAGCCATCGTGTCGCAAACCCACACCACTTCTACACAAGAAGCAGGAGTCAGTAAAGTGCTCAGCAACTGCTGCAATCTACAGAGAAATCTTTGATGTTTTCAGCCCTGTAGGCAGTCCTCTGTAGAAGGGTGGGCTTCCACAGATCTGCTGATGAAACAGCATCTACAGCAATGTCTCTCTACTGAAGTTGGAATATTTTCCTTTTGCTGCAGGTGCTGCCCCATGGTTCTGATAGTTTTCTTGGTGGTGTGGTCATTTGTAAATGGGACAGCAATGGTAACGTGGAAAGTTTCCATTACTTAAATCCTAATGGTTAACCAAGGCTAGAACCAAGGCTTTTTTTGCATTTAAAAACCACATTTTAAATACATTTATTCCCCAAATATGGTTTTATCCAATTTCTTCCAGTGTGACCTCCCTGACAGGATATATGATGAGGTGGGATTTCAGAGAGGTGGAGCTCACTGATATGGATATTTGAGGATACCCACTTCACAATGACTATGCAAACTGAGGAGCATCTATATCAACAACAATTGGTTGTATAAAAAATCCCACACGATTATGTGAATTAAAAACATTGGCATATTTTCTATTAAAAAATAATTTAAAATTTGAGGAAGAAAATTGTTCAATTTACACTCAAAATATTAACAATGAAGTTTCATCTTCATGTTACTTTTTTATTATTATTTATGATTCATAGTGAGTGTTCCTCTAAAATATTTTAGATATTAAATATTATATATTATATAAACATTATATAAATATATAAATAAGTAAGACATATAGAAGGAAAAAAACCAACCCTTAGGTTATACACCTTCTGGTGCAAGTAGCCTAAGATTTTCTGATATTTTCTGATAATCAAAAATTTTTTCATGCAGTAACTTTAAAAGAAATTTCCAAAATGAAATTGTTTCATGCTTCTTTCTTTGATTTTTATCTGAAACCTGGCCTTGAAATATAGCAGTAGGTGTAAGTTGTTTTGGGTTTTTTTGCTGCAATGGTGTGCATCTAGAAATACTGTGATGACAGCATGCAGCTGGGAAAGACATCCTTTCATATGAAAATGTAAACTAAGAGTATATTAAAATTTTCCAGATGGAAGAATATATCTGAAACCAAGGAAACGTGTTCATTGATGCTTAAGTTTGAATGATATTGTCAAAATCAAGATTAAAATAACATGGCTTTTACATATCATTGACTGTAAGAGAGAAAGAAAAAAAACCTTCTGACTGAAGCAAGACTGCAAAAGAGGAGAGAAAATGCCTCTGTCTTGGTTTTTCAAGAAGATAATGAATTCTTGCTCTGCACAGGTGATGGATGTGTAAAATCCTAGACCCACAGAAGTCAATGAGGTAAAAACTCTCACTGATTTCAGTGGAATTAATATTTAATCCAAGGATTTCCTGTCCTGTGACATCTTCAATGTGTTAGTGTATCGAGACAGAAAACTGCTCTGAAGAAAAGCAAGGATAAAAGAATTGATTGAAAATTGTATTCAGAGAATTCTCCTGTCTTCCATTTTACCTCCAGAGGTGTTGAATAAAAATAAAGGGAAAATTTACAAGAGAGAGGGGAATACTCTCTCAATATTCAGCTATGCTGTTTCTTAAAATAATTCCCAACATTTAAACCAGGGAAAATGTAGCTTAACTGTGATTTTACAGGCTGAAGCAACCCAAATCAATTGTGAAATAAGATTTATTTTTTTTTTGTGCACCAGTGTGACATTAATCTGCCACTGCCTCAGATACCTACAGGTTTTAGCAATGAATAAATTAATAATGGCACGGTAATTCATTGTTTTATTGCAACAATCACATTTGTCATTTTTACTTAATTTCTAATGAATAAAGAACCTACTGCAATGTAGAAAGATTAGTAAAGCTGTAGAATGATGTCACTTATGAAATCTATACTTCTACTGTTTAATCATATAGCATAAACTAAGCTAGGATATAGATGTTCTTGTACTTTATTGCACAGATATTACTAGGGTAGCCAAAAAGATTTAGAAAAACCACAGAATTGCTAATTTGGACATAACCATAAACACTATGGCTTTATTACTATGGTTTAAAAGCCAGATTATAGGCAGGATTCATCTTATTGATTAGGAAGAAAGTCTTTTCCTCTGCTTTTGTATTAACACAATGGTGTTTGGTCACAATTTGGTTTTAAATTAGCACTGCTCTCTGTGTAGAGGGAGATAATATCTGGCAGTCAGTAAAAGACAAAAAGAACAGAGGAGAGAGGGTGTAACACAGCAGAGAGAAAGGACATAGATGAAGTCAGGAAGAAAACAGAAGCAGGAAGAGAACAAGGGGGGGCGACCGTGGGGGACAAAAGAGAGCAGGAGAGAGAACACAGACATAAAATTCTTACATTGAAGACTACCTCCAGAGAACTAGAAATATGATTTTATATTCAAAAGGTCAGATTAGTCTTGTCATCATTCTAAAAACTCAGAAAGCATAACTCAAAAACAGAGTGGCTAGAGACCTGTCTGCCATGTCACTTCTACTCTTTGACTGCCATACTCAAAAAAGATTTTTAAAGAAAACAAGAAACAGGTTTCTCTGTGTGGCAAATAAAGCTTTTTTTTTTCCTTCTTCTTGTACAGCAGAGAAAAGCAGCAGCCTGTTCTACAAACATGTCAGTTGTGAGAGGTAGAGCTGAACTGCATAATAAGCCCATCAAGATCACTGGAATGCTAATTGAAACCTGAAAACAGAACATGCATTCCTTACACCACTGTGGAAATTGATACAACTGTTGAGAGAAAATTATTTTCCTGTAATATATTTCATGTCTCAGGCTGGAATTATGTCAGAAATTGCTTCAGTTTTTCTCCCACAATATAATCTGACCCTTTGACAACGTAGTCAAACAAATCACCCCTCAGGTTCGAGGGCATGTAAATACAGTGTATAGGATAATCTATCCAGTCTGAATATGCAGCAGCTAAAAGCTCTGTCCTGGTGTTATTTTAAGAGTAAAAGAAGCCCTGCATGTGCCCAAAGCTCTACGAGGAGGGCATCTGTGCTGCCAGGGTGTTTATTCTGGTTATTGTAGAAGACTGAGCTGCTCAGGTTGAACTGAACAAATGAAATCAAGACTGCAGAGAGCAATGGAAGTTTTCTTTTGTTCTGTTTCTGTGAGATGTTTGTATTACAAATCAAAATGTATTTGTACACATATTTCTCCAGTCAATATGTCTGCAAAGAGTGCCATATCTCATGGCAGATTGTCCAAGGGACATCTCAGGTCTTTACAGTGTGACACTTTTTTTTTTTTTTTTTATCTTTAACTAAGGAAAAAATGGGAAGAATCATAAATATTCTGCCAATATTTGTTTTTTCAACTTAAATTATTTGCAGAATAGTGTAAATAACCTATTTAGATGGGAGAAAAAGGGAAGAAATGAGGGAAAGTAGAGATGAAGAGGGGCCAATAACAAAAACTTTTTCAGTACTTCCAGAATGTTTAATTCTAATGCAATTTACATTGGGAAATAGCAAATTCAATGTAATTTACACCTCCCAGAATTCTGCAGCTGCCAGCTCAGAAAGAATGGACCACATAAATTATATATGTCCTGTTATTCTTGGTCTGCAGCTGATCTCCTACTGAGTACTGAGAAAGTTTTAGATCCCTAAGAGACAGCTGGTGCTGTCTGGTGTGTTTCACTAATTTTGTGAGCAGATAATAAACAGTATAAAAGGCAAAATGAGAGTCTAAAACTTGGAAGGTTACAAAGCTGTGTGAGAAGGCACAATTAAGAATAATCCTTTCTAAAGAATCATATTATTTGAAAATGAAAAGTCTCAAGTAGACTGGATGGAAATCCAAACATGAGGTTTTCTCTGAGATAAACAAACTTGGTGACGCAGAATACTTTGTATTTGGGCACAAATGGCAGGAAGCTAATGACTGCAAAAAGCTTTAGATCACTTGGGACTGTGGACCTCAAATGCCATTTAGGATTCAGGTGAAGTTTTGGAAGTCAGAAATTGGATTATTCTTTAACACGGTCTTCAGGGAATAAACCCCACCAATCTGATGCTCCCCAACACATACTAAACCTTTGGGTTCATCTGCTGATTTCAAAGAGCTGGACAGACTGGAATTAGTAAACCCCATTCCTGTTCCCCAGCAAGCAGGACAGCTGGAGGAAAAACTGTTCTTCCAGCTGTTTTCTCATCCCTCTGCGTATGATTTATCCCCCTTGTAGGAAAATTCCTCTCTCTAGGCAAAATAAACATCTTAAGACTGAAGTATACAGAAGAAGAGAATATATCTGATTTCTCATATATCTGATATTTCCTAATTACCAAGACAGATCAACTGGCTGTCATGATAGTGTCCAAGCACTAACAACTGAACTAAATCCACACCTGCCTTTTCCAACAGGATTCCTTAGTTTAACCTGCTAAAATGGGTGGAGATTAATGCTGAATTGTGACTCTATCAACCAGCACTTATAAAATGTGCAAGTGAACATGCACACAGATGAACTTGTAAAAATTGTAAAAATGTTTAGAAATTAAGCTCCTTTCTCAAAATAATTCTGAACAGCTCATGATCTCAGACATCGAGGGGGGAAATTTTATCTCCAGCCATAGATGTGGACTACAAACCAACTACTCTCTTGGACTTGATTCTCCTTCTGCAAGAAGGATATAATATCTATGATTCTATGAAGAAGGAAAATAATCTGGCACATTTGGGAAAGGGTTGTTGTGCCAATAAACTGGACAGACCCTGTGTCAGTATTTCATGAATCAGAAAACCTTGGGGGTAAGTAAACCTCTTTCAGATATGAGGCTTCAACAATATTTTACAGGGACTCCATAAAATAAAGAAATTAACTGATTGCCCCTCAACTAACAGGTTTCAAAGATCATAAAATCATAGAATCATTCAGATTGGAAAAGACCCTTGGGATCATCAAGTCCAACCAAGATAAACCCTTACTAATTATGCCACTAACAACTGAAGTTCTAGCAAACTCATGCAACCTCTATGTAAGAGCTGATTTGGCAGAAACCCCTCAAAACATGTCCCAGCTTGAAAAGTAATTTCAAGAACTCAAGAAAATGAGATAGAAAACTGCTGCTTCTGTTCAGCCCTGAATAGAGCTAAAATGGATAAATCATGATTCATGAAAGAAATACGGGGAGGAGAATTTCACTGCACCACAGATGATGAATCCTGGGCAGATAACCTTCAGAAGTTGCACACATTGCCATCACAGTGAGGAAATTCCAATGGCAGGCAATTTCACATTCCTTATAGGCCACTGTAATCACCCAGAAAATGAATTGGCATAGCCCAGAGGACAAGGTTCTATCACACAGGGTCTTGAGCCAGTGAAGCACTTAATCTTATGCTTCATATTAAGCACCTGACCAGTTCCATTAAGTCACATATATGTGCAAATCAAACTTACCTAGCACTAAAAAGAACTGAAGTCATTCCTAAGTTAAATGTTTATTGCATTCAGCATTTTGTTCTAGTTACAAAATCTTTTTAAACTATCCTGAATTATTTAGTATTATACCTGCCTGTTTTTGTCACTAGTGATGGGCTGAACCCCATTCACAGTTCATAAAGTTCAAAGTTGTTATGAAAAACATTGATTCATTGGATATTATTTACAAATAATGAAGTATACTTTCTTTTCAGTGGTAGGTGGAAAGAAGATTTTAGAAAAAAAGCTTGTCTTTTGCACACACTAACAAAATTCTCTAATAAGTACATTTTCTTTTTCTCAAAAAAAAAAAAACCCACAAAAAAATCCCTGTCATTATCTATAGTTATGAGAAGTGGCATAAACACAAAGTATATACTCATCTTTTACCTGCACTGAAGGTCAGACATATTTTAATTTCTTTTTAATAATATTCACAATGCAGTACATATGCTAGTGGTTAATGCACCAAAAAATAAACAAATTTCAGAGACAAATTATGAAAAGCTGTGCCCTTAAATCAGCAAGATGATCCCAGAACAACATAGAAATATTGATAACTCAGCAGGAAAGAAAGAAACCTGAGAACAAACTTTATATTTTCAATATAGCTATATAAAATGCCAGAAGTTTGAAATATGGATAGGAGGAAAAGTAAGATTAAATAGCCCTGTGCCTGGTTGGAGAATCATTGAGCTTTAATCAGTAACTTGCAACATCTGCAGAAGCAAGACAAATAACTTTCAGGTAAAATACTGTTATAGTCCAAAGAGCTCAACCTTCCTCTACAGAGTTAGGTTAAGCCATTTTGGTTCCATCTAAGGTGATTTAAATCCTCTGAACAATTTAATTTTGCTGCTGCTAGGGTCAAGGCCTTGACCAAAGGGAAAGGTAAAATGAGAGCACAAGGGGGGAGGGAAGACAAGCCCAGAAGAGCAGGAGTGCAGCAGAATGGGAAGGGAGGAGTGTTCTTGGCATTGCTGCAGCTGGACAAGAGCAGCACCTACCACTGGCAGGGCTGAGTCAGGCTGCATTGCTGCACAAAAATCTGTCATAACACCTAATGGGAGAGAATTACACCTGCAAAATTCTTCTATCACCATTTCCATTCATCTTCACTGTCTCCAGGCACCTTCCAATAGCACCATTTCACATTGGAAAATATGCATTTAGTGTGTCTAATAAAATGGTGAATACTATCAGCATCTATTTTTCCTGTTACTTTATAATCCCCTTCCAAATCTGACACTAAAGGATCCACAACTAAGTGAGGTTGCAGGTTACTGTTCCTTTCTAAACCGAGGTTCAGCACATTGAAAATTGACTAAACCATTATCATTCTTTAACTTGCCAGAAAGAAAAATACACCCCCAAAAAAATGTCGTCTTGGATATACAGGAAAAGCCAAGTAAGGTACAACTCTAGTAATCAACTTCCATTTGCAGTGGGATTGCAAAGCACTGTTTAAGCAACAACAGCACAGAGTGATCTCACAGATGGGAGCTAAAGGTGTCTCAGTATTAAGGGAAGAATTTCTCTCTGTGCTTGCCAAGTTTCTGACATGTGGACCTCCATGTACACTAATGGCATTGTCATTTCTCGCTTCTCTGCAGTATCACACTGCCATGGAAGGCAGTAAGAAAAAAACATCTTTTGAATTCATCAAAACTGTATCAAACCAAGCATAGCCATTCCCTTACTTGATCAAAGGCTTCTGGACACAAAAAACCCTTCATCTTTTTGTGAATTTTCTAGTTAAGTCCTTTCTTCCAGCGATTCACCATTAAAGCATTTTAGAACTATGGCTATTGGAAAATATGTATAGGTAAATAGATGACTTTCCATTGTTTCCCTCAGGAAAGTTTCACCAGAGACTGTATTAAACCCTAAACTTATCAGTTTTTTTAATTTTTATATTTTTTCTGTGAGAGACAATGGCCACTGTTGTGGCACTACTACAGAAATCAATAAAAGACATATTTGCATGCTAAGAGAAGGATTTTTTTTTCTCCTGCCCCTGACATAAACTTGCAGTTCCATTCACTTTTAACAAGTAAATAATGAAATTATTTTTCATTCTGAGCAGTACTGCCACTTCACTCCTTTAGCTCATTACATCTCAGTGCTGCTATTTGCAGATTGAGTGGCCAGCCATGGTCACCATCTATTTTAGCAACAAGCTGCTCTATTCTTACACTGTTTGCCTGACAGATTTTTTTCTTTTGCTTAATTCAGCACCCTTGGCATGTCTCACAGCGACTCAGAAAATTGAACTTTTATCTGAATGCTCTGAAGACTTCTAAATTTTTAAGCATTCATCCTTAAAATGTATTGGGTTATGCTTCCTGACCCATGATTTTGGCAAAGTCAAGTGGAGATATTTAGCTGATTGCTCCAAAATCAGAATACTTTGTCAACCTTCTCCAGACAATAATAAAGGAATTATCAATATATTGCCCACAAATAACATTTTATTCTTTGTACTATGTGCTTATAAACCTCAACTAAAAAATCCATATGGAAGCAGGATTTATAGGTGAAAAGAAAATCTCAATTTACAGCAAAACAAACCAGAATGCTCATCACCTAATAATTTAAAACAAATCCTGCAAAACAAAGTTTCCATCTGACACTGATGCATGTCCAGTGATACTGAGCATGAGAAATGCCCACTTCCAAGCATTGACACCTCAAGCCCAAACCACTCTCCATCTAAACTGAATCCCTATAGCTGAGAGCAGAATAAACTTTAACATTAGAGGCTGGAGGAGAGTACATAGACTATCTTCTGCTGTTTTCTTTAGGAGGACAAGAACAGTAGGCAACAGGGGCAGCCTTTTCAGTCTAGGTCCAAACCAAATCGAGGAAAATAATGTGTAGGGCAATCTCTCTTGCTTTCTCCTCATCCTTTTGTGAATCACCATAAAGGATAAGCCACCATGTTGTATTATGTATATATTATATACATATGTACAATATTATGCACAATATTGTTGCTATTCAGGGATAAAGTGACAACACTTCAAAAAAAATCCTAGAAGACATCAGAGTCTGGATATTCATGCTAATAGTTAGGGATCTTGTCAGTATTGCACTGCTGTTGGTTTCTCTCATCCATTTTTGCTTGGCAGCTTTTCTGAGGAGGTACACAAATGGCCATGGTACAAAACATGACCTCACAATAAAAAGATTGAATATAGCCACGCTGCTAATTAGTATATGCAGATGGGTTTTGATTCTAAGCCAACTTCTGGCTTAAATATATTTAAATCTTTCGACTATTCCTGACAGAATTATTTTAATTTGGAGATTGACCATTGTCAGAGGCTCCAACTTTACTTCTGAACTTTAAACTCCTGTGACAAACCTAAGCATATTTGCTGGCAGAGTGGTTTCTGTGCAGGACCCTTTTGATGATCAAACAAATGAGGTTTACTGGGATGACCTGATTACAGAAGGATGGGAGAAATTTCTTGGCTAGGATTTAAAAACATACCAAGTATTGAGTATACCTAATAATCTATTATTTTACCTCTTACTGAAGCAGAGTTGGGCCAGTGACGAGCTGTCTTGAAGAAGTTGCATCTGAAGTGATCAAGTCCTTAAAAAGAAAACAGAATTCAGCAGTTAAATTCTCAGTCAAAAGGTCAGATAAGGGGAGCACTTACAATCACAGCAAGAGGTACAGACTGCTAAGCAACAGTGGAAACATGGAAGAGAAATCTAGATTCAGAGAAGAGCTTGTGATATCTTCTTTAGTCCTGATTTCTACAAGTAACACAATAGATCAGACCAACAGCTTCCAACTGTTTTAGTCAGTCATCATGGTTACCCAAGAAAAGGGAAAAGCAAGAAACCATTTGTTGAATTCAACTCTGAATTTGACTCTGAACATGAAGAGGCAGAGGAACTGCTCAGAACAGCCAGACAAAAGAAGGAGCTTGAAGGGCAGGTAAGGAAGGGCTTGAAAGCATTACAGGAATTTACCTGTCCTTGCCAAGATGTTTTCAAGCTGAAATGCCTTGCAGAAACAAAGAAATGAATATGCAGAACAATTGTTCAGCTAGTTATTGACTGATGTCTTTTTCCTTTCTACAGTTTCTTAACAGCTGAAGGAAAGTTAGCCACATACTCTAGAAATCACTCACATGGCACCAAGAGCTTGAAAAATAAAAACTCAAAAGAGCTCTAAACTGGCTCTGAATGGGGAAAAGGATAAAAAAAGTCTTGCTGGAGATAAACCTGAGGGCAGCACATCAATGGTTGTAGGCAGTATACTAGGGAGACCCTTTAGTCTGCCACACCACTGGAGGGAGGAGATGTTGTTCCATGAAATAGCAAAGGCAGAAGGGATATTAATGGGCTAGAAATCATGGTAGCACCTGGGATGGCCAGGTGGGAATTAGGCCTTCCCCTCCCAATAAGGTGAGGAGACCAACAGCCTCAGCTGAAGTGCATCTACATCTTGTTTTTTTTTGTTTTCAACTAAAACTCAACTGGGGTTGAGTTTTTGTTTTCAACTAAAACTTACTGGGCAAATACACACAACCTGCTTGGGCCACTGTATGAAAACTCAGCTGCACAGGGAAATTAGAGCAAGGCAGAAGTGCAGCTCCTTAAAAACAGTGGAGAGAGAAATAATAATAATAAAAAAAAAGTGGTTTTTTTCTTATTCAGCATTCTGATCATTAAGCTTCCTCATAAAAAAAATCTCCATCTACAAATGCAGAAGGAACACAAGTAACATACAGTCTGGAGACACTATCCTTAGAACAATACATTGAATCACTCTTTACAGTTTATATCCTTCACTGAATCAGCACAGAAAAAGGTTATCTGAGCAATGTCAGAATTAATTCCAGAAGATTAAACAAAGCTGCTGCTGTACAAAAGTTTAAGCACCATTTTGAAGGATCTAGATTCTCATGACATCCCTTCCCAGGCATTCTCAGACTGCTTCATAAACTGGGAAGGCAAAGAAAGGAAAAAAAAAAGGAAAAAAGAAAAAAAAAGAAATGGAATTTGTTTCCTTCCTTTGATGTGAAGTTCTGATAGCAGTGGTCATAACTGATGTATTTTAGCAATCAAGATGTTTAAATAATACATTTCAAGACATTAAAAGTTA
>JANHGL010007010.1:775-12157 GCA_024611195.1 Ceyx melanurus
AAATAATAATAATTAAAAAAAAAAAAAAGAGGTTTGTACAGATTCCATAGACCAGAAAACCCTCTGAAGTAGTAAAGAGCCTGCTGTCTGCTGGGGGCAAGCGTGTGTCGAGCATTTGTATTTTGAGTTATTTGTGAAGAGCATGTGAAGGTGACAGCAGGGGATGGCTCCGGCGGGTCCCCGTGGATTTGGTATCTCTTGGCAGTAGAGGCCATCGCTCTGCTCCGGATCATCAGCGTGAACATGGTTTGGTTGGGTTTGGTTTGTTTTTTTTTTTGCTCTGGAAAAAAAAGAAGCAAGTTGCTGCGCTTCAGAACGAGGCGATTGCAAACATCAACCGCTTGTAAAGCCCGAGGAAAGAAAGAAAGAAACTCGATTCAGAGGAGACCCAGAGTCCCGGAGCTTCCGAGGGGCGCGGGAGACACCGAGCGGCTCCCGCATCCCGACGGCTCCACGAAGCCGAAGCAGCCGAGCGGGGCTGGGATGGAGGGAGCTTGTCCGCAACTGAAAAACGATGGCGGGGAAAAACGGTTGCCAGGCTGAGTTTACTTCCACTTATTTTTGTGTGTGTGTGTGTGTATGTGTGTTTTGAAATCAAGGGAGGTGTTTACAGAGGGGGCTTCCAAACCCCAGCGACCAGGGGCTCTGAGGCACGGGCAGGACTTGGCCGGGGCGATGCGGGGGCACCGCGGGATGGCAGGATTAAAGCGAGCAGGAGGCCGGCTCGTCCAGCGAGAGACACCGTTCCTGGCACCGGCTCTACATTCGATACATTCCTATGTCCTTGCAGTTACATCTTTGAAGAACCTTTTTTTATTTTTGTCCCTTTTTTTTTTTTCCTTTTTTTTTTTTCCTTTTCGTTTTTTTTAGAAAAGTGCTTTGACGGGTTCCGCAGGAGGGAGGGGATGCTCAAAATTCGATTTTTTTTCTCTCTTTTGAGTGACAATTTCTCTCGCCGCTGCGGACGAAGCCTCCCCCCTGCTCGAGGAAGTGCTAACTTCGTTTTGCAAGTTCAGGGTAAACTCGTTTTGGAAATGTAAAGCAGTCTCAAGTGTTTAAAGCACAACCATAGGCAATCAGAGGGAAAAAAAAAACAACCAACCAACAACCCCCAAAAAAAACCAAACCAAAACCAGCACTTTGCGAGAATTAAATAAAGCGTGTAATAAATACCAATCATAAACTTCTGTACACAAGGAGCAAGGGTTTGGTTTCTCTTTTTAATCATTTAATCAATATATATATATATAAAAAAGTTTTTCTGGTTTTTGTTTTGTTTTCAGTGCATCTTCTTCCTCTTAAAATGCTTAACCCTTTCCTTTCTGCATCCCTCAGGCCCATAATTCCTCACACTTAAATGGCAAAAAAAAAAAAGACAAAAAAAAAAAAAAAAGACAAGGTCTAACAAACCCCTTTCCAAAAAACTCTAAAAAAATATTCACAGCCTCAAACAGTTTTGTACATTTCAAGCAACAAAAGGTATAGAAAAAGGCACAAGTAACTGCATACATGTGGAGATAATACCAGACTGGGACAAAGAAAACCAGGAATCTTCCATGGGTTTGGTCATTCACTAGAGTGCTTCTTATAGCGATGATTATATAAAGGAAATAGTGTTGAAAATGTCTGTTGATTTTACAGAGGAAGCCTAAAGGTGGAAGAGATGGTGGAGGCTTAAGTACTTCCCGTGGTTTCATCCACCTTTTTCTGAGTTTGACCTAAATCTGAATGCTCTAAGTGTGGACTGCTCTTCCTGGAGGTCCCCCCTTGGCGACTGGGCTCTCCAGAGAGGTTCCTCCTGCGGCCGGCCAAGGGCTGAGCCTGGGGGTGGCTGGGCGAGGGCTCCGAGAGGCAGCCGGTGCTGCTGCTCCGGTCCAACGGCTGGGAGGGGACGTCTGAGATGAAAGTGCAGGATGATTCCAAAGAAGTGCTCGAGCTGCCGGATTGCTTCTTGCCCGTTTTCGTCGAGGGTTCTTCCCCGCTCGTCAAAGGCTTTGGAGGGTGCTCGTCGCCCGCGCCGGGGCCGGCTGGGGACTCTGAACCGCCCGCCCGCTCCACGCGGCCGGGCTCGGCGAACATTTTTACCCTGTATTCCTCCTGCTCTGTCTTTTGCTGAAGCTCACTAGTCCTCGTTTTCTCTTCCGGGTAACCACCGAGCGCTGGAGACAGAGTGTATTTGGACACCTTGGCCACCGGGGAGACGGATGCCGACGACGGCTCCGGCGGTGCCTGCGGCTCCTCGTCCCTCCTGGCAGCCCGGCCGAACTCCCCCAAGCCGCTGCCGTCGGGGCCGAAGTATCCGACTGGAAGGGACACGACGGACCCGGGCACCAAGCTGGGATGGGCGCCGCTTGGCCTCGCCTGGACCATCTGGATGCCCCCAATGGGAATCATGGGATACGGGGTCCTCGTCAGCTGCTGCGAATGCAGCGGGAGGTGGCTGAAGACATTCTCCTCCCCTCGGCTGGGAGCGTGGACGTGGATTTCATGAGGTGCCTGCAAGGGTCTGGAGCAGACGGGCTGTGTGAGGCCAGGTGAGCATGTTGGGCTTCTTGGTTCTATCTTCTGCACCAGAGAGGGAAAAGAAACAGCTGAGTCAGCGCAGCGTACAAGATACAGCATTGGCATCATTAATGCTCACTGTAAGGATTGGGTTTGTTAATATTTTATGCTAATTTGAGGGAGATCCAAGGAAGATTTAGACCCGCAAACCTTTAAGGTAAGGAGCAACATGACCCATAGCGTTTCCCTTCTGGGTACACACAGGCCCGTGGTCTGGTGGGGCGTAGAACTAGGGTTTGGGTTCAGGCTTTGGGATCATTACAAAAGCATAGATTGGTTGGGTTGGAAGGGGCCTTTAGAAGGTCCAACCCCCCCTGCAGGGACATCTGCAGCTAGAGCAGGGTGCTCAGAGCCCCGGACAGCCTGATCTGGAATGTTTTAGGGATGGGGCATCAGCCACCTCTCTGGGCAACCTGGGCCAGGTTCTCACCACCCTCAGTTTCCTCCCTCAGTTTCCTCCCTCTATCTACCTTGAATCAACCCTCTTTTAATTTAAAACCATCACCCCTTGTTCTATAATCAGAGCTTTCTCTGACACCCTGGCAGAGGGTGCCAGTGTCTCCTGTCATCTGAGCTGCTCTGGATTCCTTTCAGCAAGGGGCTTTCTGTGAGCCCAGAACAATGGGGTTTATTTTTACTGTGCTTAAAGCAGGAGTCCATCCTTAGGGCTGATCACAAGGATGCTCTGGACTGAGGGAGAGGTTGCACCAACTTGTTTGACACAAAGCACACCCATCAGTGTGGTCCCCACCACCACCCTCATGGTGTGGTCTGTAGAAATCAAGGGTTAAGGCCCTACCATTTTACCTTTTCCTCTTTCTCTCTCGGTGCTTCACATAGTTTCCTAATGTACATCATGGAGAGATATGTGGCTAAACAGAAATGGATTAATTAGTGAGGAGGTTATAACTAAACCCCTAAACAGGACTCCCAAGAAGAGGAAGCAAGAGAAATTGAAATCAGCTTTCCATTTAGATGGGGTTAGCTATAAAACTTGAGGGTTCACTGAAGGGTGTATTTCTTTGTAGGATTTATGAAGAACTGCTTGGACCTGTGAGCTGGATCTCTATGAAAAGGTGACAGGAAAGCATCAAGAACAGAAAAGAGAAGAAGCAAGAGCCTCTGAAGGGCATGTGTCAGCAGCTGCAAGCCAAAACACTTGCTAAATCTAACTTGACCACATGAAAACTTGGCAGAATCACTCTAGGGATGCTGGGAAACCCCCAAACAAATAATCTCAATGGTGCAACAGTCACCAGAAGGAGAGACCACCCGGTGGCAAGAGCCATCAGGAAGAGAGATGGTCACAGTCGTGCCTGATGCACAGACTTGCAGAAAGCCTTGCACCAAAGGTAAGCAAAGATGGTCTCCACGTTTCTAAGCAATGCACTTGCTACCAGTTTTGAGCACAGAGATCCATTTGGGATCTGATAAATCCACTTCTGATCTTCCTGTTTCTTGTAGTCTTACCAGGAAGGTAATTTTGCAATGAAAGCCCAAGCATCCATCTCACTGATAAATGTGACATTTCCCACTCAGGTCTTTATTGTTGCTTTGGAGGCACATGAGGAAAGCAACACTGGTGACTTTGGGTGCATCAGAGGAGCAGGAAAAATGTGTGTGAAAGCACGAGTTAAGAGGTGTGAATGGGCAGATACAATATTGTCTCCTGTTGTGGACTTGGGAGCTTTGGGGATATGCAGCTGGAGTGGCAGTTGGGCAGTTTTCCTGACAGAGATGCTTTAGAGTAGAAAGACCAGGGTTTCCACAGCCCCGGGATTCTCCACAATAAGGAAGGAAAGGGAAAGAGCATTAAAAGAAGCGAAAATTTGGGCCTAAGCCAAAAGATAAGTCTTTGAGGAGGTCAGACAGACACCCATAGTGGGAAGCAGGAGGAAGGCAGCACCAAGAGACAGTCAGTACGTTATCATGGACGTGGAGGAAACGCACACTGGGCAGCTTGGCTTTTTCTGGAGAAGACCTGGATCAGCATCTGCCATGACAGGTTCTCCAGGGGTTGCATAAAGGCCTCTCTCTTCCCAGTGCAGCCCCCTAAGGGCTCGAGTCTCTCCTCACACCAGTTTCACAGCAGAGCGACTCCAGCAACTGAATCTGATGCTCATCAGCACAAGTTACAGGAGAGCCAGGCACTTCAGCAGAAACGGGAATCGTTCCACCAAACCCGACGTCTAATTTGCCTGCAGCAGTGGGAGGAACATGCAATTTTCCTTTACCCATAGGATTTGATATGTCCAGCAGAGACATTAAATAATTTTCTGGACCCAGTGGGAAACACCTCTCTGTGCTGAAGAGAGAAGCGAGATGAAATCAGAGATGTCCAAACAAACATTTCTCAGCAATTAATCCAACAGAGTTGGCCGTGTACGTGCTCCTGGAGCCAGCAACAGAGTGCAGTGACTAGTTCAGGTCTGCTCGAGGTCACTGAGCACTGAAAAATGGCCACAGCCTCACCTCCACTGGGGAAATCTCAGAAATGGGCATGGAATTCCCAGGGAAAAGCCTCTAGTGACAGCTAGTTAAGTGGTCATCAGGAGACTGGTGGGGTCAGGAGTGTAAATAATCCCTTGGAGAAGGGACAACTTTATTTCTCTTCAAATGAGATGGGCAGGACCAGGATGGGTGCAAAACCCATTGCTGCCCACGGTCACTTTTCTCTGGGTTACCAGTGCCCTGAGTCACTGTGCCCTTCTGCACTGCAGACAAAACCATATCAGATGATGCACTGAAGGGACAAGAGGGGAAGAAGGGCTTGAACTTACCAGCTTGGACTCGTAGAGCTGTACGTTTTTGCCAAAGAACCTGTGAGGTAGAGGCATCGAAGATAAAATCCCATGCTGGGGTTGATATGAGCTTTGCACTTTGTCATCTGCTGCTGATTTGCTAGTACCAGGCAAGTCCTCTTTCCCGGGGGATGGATACCTAGATGACTCTGAACAGCCTGGAGACAAGACTTTCTTCAGTGCTAAGTATCTGACCGATGACACCTCTCCGCTCGGCGACGAGTGCCTCCCAGGGGAGACTTCTCCTTCTGGTGGCAGGTATGTCCTTGGGGACAGCTCTCTTCTCGGGGAGAGATGCCTACTGGGTGACAGCTCGAGTCTTGGTGACACGCATCTCAGTGGAGAGGCCTCCCTCCTGGGAGAGACACGCTGGCAAGGAGACAACCCTCTCCCTGGAGACAGGCACCTTAGAGAGGACAGTTCTCCAGTTGGTGAAAAACGTTTGGGAGAAGTTTCGTTTTTGGTTAGTAGGTGCTTTCTGGCTAGCATTGGTCTGCTGCTGCCACCACCTCTGCCAGAGTCCTGGCTCGGAGACCACCTTTTTCTTGGTGAGGTGTCTTTTGAGGTTGACAGGTCCATAATTAAGGACATCTGTGGCCTTGTGACAGACTCTCTTTCAGCAGAAGCCAATTGTTCGGTGGAGGTCAAAGCTGGTCTGTGGAGACTCAAGAAGCTGTGGCACACAGCAATGTCACTGCTGTCTGCTGACCACTTTGTTTCCAGCCCTGAGGAGGAGGCCTGTTGGCCTTCACCTACTTTTTGGCTGCTGGAAACAGTGTCTTGGGCTGAGGACAATGCTATGTCGGTGCCCTCCTCTTGAGAAGATGGAGAGCCACCTGAAGAGTGAATCGGGAGGGTGGTGTGTTTGCCTTCTGGCAGCTTTAGAAGTGGCTCATCTTGGCTCTCCTCTTCCTCCTCATCTTCCTCATCTTCATTGTCATCATCATCGTCAGATTCCTCTAGGTCTGAAAACTGATGTTCCTCAATTGGCTCAGATCCCTCCCGCCCCTCAGAGTCCTGGAATAGGTCTTCACTGGTTCCTGAAGGGACAGGCAAACACAAAACAGGAGCGTGTAAAACACAAATACAGGGACTATTTTTTTTTGTGCTAAATCTGCTTAAAAGTTCTAAGGGAAAGAGAACAAAGGACCCATCTATTTCCTATCTCCTGCTTTGAAGCCTACAGTCTTGCCCTCTGTGCCAACTCCACTCTTGATGATCCCAGTAGATCCCAGTGAATCTCACCACTGACACCTCCTGCCCTACTCTTAACTTTGGTTCCAGCCATCTCTCTATCAACACACACTACCATTGGCCCTGCTTCTGCCATGCCCTTCACACACCCTGCCTGACTTCTAGGAACACAAACAAGGCTCTTAGCAGATGATACCAGCAGTGTTCTCATTCTTTGGTGGGCTTGTTGTGAGTATCTGTTGCAACCGTGCCAACAGAACATCTTCAGATGCCAAAGTAGGGGAACGTTGCTGGGATGACTGCTCCCATCTTCCACGTGCTGGGCTTTTCTCTGCATGGATTTTGTGATAGTTAATCATTATCAAGACGGGACTTCTATCAAAAAGCCATCAATAGGGTTAAAAAGCCATCAACAAGTTGATGCCCTGTGGATTTTGCCTTATTTTGATCAATTCTGGCTATGAAGCAGACTCCTAATTGTGGCAGAGGTTTTTGCTTTCTGTCTGTGGAAAGCCTTACACAGGGATGCTCTAAGAAGAGCTTGTAAACAGCAAGGACACAAAAAAAGGGCAAATTCTAAAGGATTAAAAATATATCTCAGTGATCTACCCCCATTTTTGGTCCTGCTTTGGTAGGAGGGTTTGGACTAGATGGTCTTTGGAGGTCCTTCCAACCCTGAGCATTCTGTGTGATATCTGCAGGTAGAACTACAGCATCTCTCCCGGTTAATGGTTGGACTGGATGATTTTAAAGGTCTTTTCTGATCAAAATGATTCCATGATTCTATGATTCTACTTTAGGGGCTAGCAGAAGCTTTCTGAGCTCAGTTCCAACCTCCCTGGCAGATTTCTGCCTGTTCCCCCGCTGCTCTGCACTGACAAAAACCTGCATTTCCTTGTGCCAGATGTGCAGGGATGGTGGCAGAAATGCGAGCTCAGCCTCAAGAGCTCCATCGGGAACAGCCACTGGATGTCACTGTAGCTCAACAAAAACTGCCCTGTCAGGAGATTTCCCCGGCTGCTCTGGAGGGGCTAATTAAACCACAAGGTTCTCAGACTCTTGTTTGTGCCAAGCACCGGGGCGATGGGTGCAGGACTTGCTTGGTCCCTGGGTTTGGAAGGAGAGGACCTGGATGCTGCTTGGCCGGCCAGGGGAAGCTGTGTAACTCATGGCAGCACCTCTGGCCTCCTTCCCCTGTCAGTTCAGCCTAGGACGCTGTTTCTCCTCTGCTGAACGCTGCAACAGTTTTCCATTTAGAGCTGTCAGCAGGACGAGCCAGAGGGGAAATTAAACGGAGCTGCTGCTGAGGCTGGACCACACCTGCCCGCAGCAGGCAGGGTGGTTTTCACAAGGGGACACGGCCACACAGTGTGCAGTCGCTGTGATCTAGGGATAAAAAGCCTAATTTTGCTCACTTTGAATAACAGAGCCTTGTTCTGTTACTTTTTGCTCAGGAAGTATTTGGCATTACCAGCGCAATGAGACGTGTATTTTTACCACGGCTTGGGATCCACCCAAGAGCTGGCCTGAAACTCATCTCGTTTGCTCCCCACCCTTTCTCAAAAGCATCTGTTATCTAGTCCCTGAAGCTGCAGAACCCCTTCAGCATCACGCCGAGGGCAGCAGCTCTCCCCTGAGGGCCTGACTGGCCTCGTGAGATGCTGGTCTAACGATGGTGTTTGCTGAACCACCGGCGGGTTGTTTGCAAACTCCCAGAGGAACTGGGTTTGGAACAAATATTATTCCAAGCGGTCGGTTCCCCCAGCTGTAGGGTGAACTGTTCATATTTCTTGCTTGGAAAAGGAATGCAGTGAGCAAAGAGCTAGTCCCTGACTCTGGTTTTGGGGGCTGACAACAGGCTTTGGGATGGACAGGCGGCTACAGCCTCGCGCTGGGAGCCCTGCCCTGTGTGGTCTCCCTTTTTGGCTCCAGTGGATGGGTGCTGGCCAGGGCAGAGAGCAAGGTCAGCAGCACAGAGTGAGGGAAACATGAAGCCAGCTCCACACTGGGGAGTTGTTTGCATTTGCCACCGAGGGAAACACTGCAGTGAGTCCTGGGACAGCCCGTAGGGAAATCACTTTGGCCTCCTAATGCACTCCTCGGAGGCAGAAAGAGAGCTCAGACCCGAGGCCTGGCTTCTGGCAACTGAAATGCATTTTGCTGAGCTAATTGGAAGAGAAAGGGCAAGTCAGGAGAAGATAGAGAGAGAGGGAGGGTGGGAGGAGAGAGGGAACTGGTGAAAATGTGCCCCGTCGCAGGCTTTGTCTGAGGGTTGCTTTTCATTCCACGTGTGTTATTCTAAGGCTAACCTACCAAACTGGTGCAATCACACGAAGCAAAACCACTGCAGGAGTCAAGAATTATACTCCAGTCTCCTTTTATAGTAACACCCCTTACTTTCTCCTACCCCCTTAAATAGAAATAAAAACAATGAAGTGAAATATAACTCTAGTTTAAAATAATCCAGGGAGTTTGAGGAATTGCTGCTCTCTCCCCTCCAGCCCCCAAAGGAAAGCACAGCAACCTTCCTGAGCTGGTTTCTGTCACATGGAAATAGTCTTCTTTTCTTTAATTAAAATAGTCTTTGCTAGGCTCTGTTCTGAGCCTCTTCACAAGGGAGAGTGAGCAGACACTCTGGGGTTGCAAAGGGGGAAGGCTCTTTGCAACCCACGACTCTGCGAGCAGGGGATGGGTGATGCAGCTGGGATCTCAGATTTCTCCTGCACTTTTCTGCCATTTTTCTGTTTTTTTCTCACCCGTCCAAATAGCCTCAACCATTACAGTACAAAATATGATTTTTTTTCTGAGCATCTTCATGGCTTTTTTTAAGTATTTCCTTGGCATTTGTGAGCAGTGCACCTCCATACTCACAAGGCAGAGCATCTGAAATATCAGAAGTCTGATATTGCCTTTAAACAGGTGAAAAAGCAGCTGGAAGGAGAGGAAATGTCCTCTGCTACCACCTCTGCATCCCTCCCTGGCAGACCATCCCCTTTACACGAACACAAAGGCAGGAAACAGGGGCTGTGTGTTTTCTGGGATTCTCAAATCACCCGGATCCCCCCTGTAACGAGTGGGTTCAGACACAGCCAGTGAGCAGCCACCAGCAGCACCAGGACAGGGGTCCCTTCCTAAAGCCAATGGGCTCCTGTGCTCTGCAGCCCAGGCAGGACCCTTCCCTGCTAGATTCATAGCAGGTGTCCAACCACCACGTTCAGCCACAAGCAGTCAGGGACCAGTGACTTTAGGATGGCCAAAAAGAAACCCCCTCCCAGCTGATGGCCCCGTCCCGCCGCTGAGTGCTCTCCCAGCCCACCTGGGGATTCATGGCAGAACCTCCTTGGGCTTTTGTTCTGACCTGCTCTTTCCATGAGGCCGAAGGCTGAGACCAGCTCAGCCTCATCATCTGCCAGACCTCTTGTTCTTGCAGTGCAAAACTCGAAGAGCCTGGGGATGGAGGACTGAAGAAGCTCAGCAATGAAAGCTGGACTGGTGAAGAGCCCTGGCAGCTCTGCCCTCGGAAGGCTGGGATTACAAGTAACATAAATAGGACTTCTAATTTGCAGGTTTTCAGAAGTGACACTCAATTAATAAGATTCATTAATTCTAATTGACTGCAAATGGAAAGGTTTAAAATAACAGTTGGGTTTTTTCAGCATCACACAACCAACATTCCAGGAGCCACTTTTCCTCCCTCCCTACCTCTGCAGAAGCATCAGCTAGGGGTGGTGGAACAGCAGCAGAAGGGATTTCTGGAGACCATTAGCTAATCAATTATTGTAAGTGTGTTCCTAGGCTGAAGGTGTTCTCTGGCAATCCCACAAGGGAGCAGCCAATGCTTTTTCCTTGGGGCAGCTACTGCAAAATCCCAGACTTAGGTTTTCTCTTGGCCATGGCCTCCTTGGGAAAGGCCACTGCCAAGTACGGCATGTCTCTGCCCGATCGAAAGGTTGCTGTGAAGAGCTGGAGAAAAGCCAAGAGCTCGGGCAGATCTAAAAGGCAGAGAGCTGTCCCTCGGGGCAGAGCAGCACGCTGTCGGCCAGCTCAGGTGTCTTGGGTAGAGGTTTGTTCCACGTGGCCTGGGAGAACCTTTTGTCCATCCCTGCACGGGTCAGGAAAGGTGTCTGGGAATGCCCCAGGGCTCTTTCTTTCCCCCGTGTCCTCATCCCCTGACTGCCCAGGTGCCAAGACCTGGCCTGAACCAGAACACAAGGCTGAAAGGGCTGATGATTGGGCTTTGGGGCTGGTTAAGCAGTGGGGGTTTTCAGGTATCTCCTACAGGCTCTCTGCTGGCATGCTGAGCCAAGGTTTGTTCGGGTCAAGGACCCCCTGAGCCACATTTGTCCCAGGACAGTGAAATAAAACCTGCAGCCCCATCAGTTTGTTCTGCATCTGTGCCTCCAAAACAGGGCAGCCACGTCCAGCCTCCTCTGCAGGAATGTTAATTCCCAAGCTGTGCTCAGTGGGTTTTTGGCTGTGTGGTAGATGGCCTGAACCACAGAGAGCTCCTTGATTGCTCCTGCAGTTCCAGTTGAGACAACGTCCACTGCCTGCAAAGGTCCCCAGCACAGTTCAATTAACCAGCATGGAGATGCAACAGGGGACAGCAGTTCAGACCTTCCCTGTCCAAACACTGAACTTCACGAGGTTCAACAAGACAGGGCCCTGTATTTGGACAAACTGACAGAGAAGCAGCTGGAATGAGCAGTCAGGGTGTGCTGGAGCCCTGCAGCCAATCCAGCCTGGGCTGCAGCAGGAGCAGTGTGGGCAGAGATGGAGAGAGGGGGTCCTGCTGTTCTGCTCTGGGCAGAGCTCCCCTGGAGCC
>JANHGL010007011.1:0-41627 GCA_024611195.1 Ceyx melanurus
GGCAGGGGCTGCCCAGGGAGGTTGTGGAGTCTCCTGCTCTGGAGACATTCCAGCCCCACCTGGATCTGTTCCTGGGTAACTTAGTCTAGGTGACCCTGCTCTGGCAGGGGGTTGGACTGGGTGATCTTTCAAGGTCCCTTCCAATCCCTGACATTCTGTGATTCTGTGATATAAACAATAAAATATTCATATTTGGGTAAAGAAAGCAAGGATGAGCTTTCAGGAGTCAACTATATTGGAGTGGATCATAGGTCAAATGCATAATCAAGTCAAGCAGGTCAGTGTGTTAAACTAAATCAGGCAACTTGTGAAGCCATTGTTTGAGCAATATATTGCTTATAAAGGTGTGATAGTTTGGTGAAAAGCATGAAATGGTCCTGGCTGAAGCACAGAAACAAAATGTAAATCTGAAATATTGACCTATTTAACAAATAAACAAAACCAAATCCAAAGAACACCCCTCCCCCCCCAAAAAAAAAACCCAAAACAACCAACAACACCAAAAAATCAATGAGGTTTTTGAATGGTAATAATGGATAATGTAACATGCTTGAAAATTTGAAATATGTTTAACTTTATTTTGAAGAACAAATTTGTGATTAGTTAAAACATATGGTTCATTCCTGAAAGCAATTGCCAGACTTTTGAAGTATTTGAATTTGATTTTTTAAGAACGTGTTATATTACTTGGTAGCAAATCCACCAGACAGAATGATTTCCAAGAGTAAAATCCTACTTTCATTAAATATGCATCAAGGTCTTAATTTGGTCTTCAAAGGGATTACTTTCAGTATCAAACTAAACTAGTTCATCTTTACAGGATTTTCACAGTGAGCAGGTCTACTGACATAATTAGGAATCTTGTCTAAGTAAAAGATGGGGAATTTGAAGAAATGAATGGTTCTCAAGGTTTTGGGACATATTTTGCATATCAGATAGTAACAACCTAATAAATCACAATGATTAAAAGAAGAAATGTTGCCAGAATTGCAACTTAACACAAGGGTGTGCAAAGAAGGAATTGAACTAGCTATTCACTAAAATATTTTTAACATATTGTTACTGATTAAATTAACTCCCTATCCAGGGTGTGACTCATGCATATGCCTTTTATTTAACTTAAATAGCACCATCTTTTATCAGTTTATTTCTCAATATTCTGCTATGGCTGCATTTCCCAAACAGAATGATTATAGAATAACTTGACAAGAACTAGAGGAAGCAATGGTTTAACAGGTAGATAATATTTTGTTTGGCCTCGTGTGAAGAGGAATGAGGATATCATTCTGCTTTTGCTAGTTTTCAAGTTCTCATTTTTGCTTTCTGTAGATGTAGCAACTCTAGATCAATGATCTGGTACAGATTATTTTTCTAGAGATGCTTTTGTGTGTACCACGTGAAACAAGCACAGCTCCTCTGACATCTGCTGTAAAAGTAGTATGGCAAGCTGTAGGCAATCCAGGAGACTCCTGGAGCACATGGAGGATAATTTCTTTAGCCAGATTAATAGACAGCCCTACCAGAGGGGATGTGGTACTGGACCTGATGGTCACCAATGCAAGTGAACTAATGGATGCCATCAGGACTGGAGGCAGCCTGGGTTGAAGTGATTGTGAATTGGTGGAGTTCACCATTCTAAAGGATATGGGTCAGGTGAGGAGTGAAGTCAAGACCCTGAATTTTAGGAAACTTAACAGCTCTTCAAGGAGTTAGTCAACAGGACCACCTGAGAAACATCCCTCATGGACAAGGGAACAGAAAGGAGCTGGAAGATCTTTAAGGATGATTTAAAGTCAGCATGGCTTTACCAGGGGCAAATCCTGCCTGACCAATCTGGTGGCTTTCTATAATGAAGTAGCTGCATCAGTGATCAAGGGAAGAGCTGTGGATGCCATCTATCCTGACTTTGCCAAGGCCTTTGGCACCATTGCCTGAAACATCCTCCTTTCTAAGTTGGAGAGATATGGGTCTGATGGTTGGACTCTTAAGTAGATAAGAAATTTTTCTATTCTCTGTTCTTAGCACTGTAGGAGGATTGCAAGGAATTACAGCTCAGAAAGTATAGGGGAATGTGTATGATAATAATTTTCTGTAGTGTTAAAAAAATTATTAGTCATCATCCACTGGGAATACCAGAAAACTGGAGCAAACAGTATTATTATCTGTATCTAAGGTAATAGTTATAAAAAAGAAAACAGGGTATATTACCTTGAACAACAAACAATGCAATTACAGTGAGTTAAACATATCAAATGAGCTAGCTGAGCTATGACAGCAGTGTATAGAGTCATGAATAAAGGGGAAAGAGAAGAAAAGAGTACAGGATTGTCATAACTGGTATCAGAGGCAAGTCAGACATGATTTTTTGGCTGGACTTAGGTTGGTGTCTTCTGATCCTGCTTCAAGCCTATGCTTTGTTTCTAATCACAACTCCACTAGAGGATACCACACCAAATCTCAATATAGGAAATCTATCTCTAATTCAGTTCTGTCAGAACAGTGTCAGAACATTATCTTAAATAATTTGAAAAGTTGACAAGTAGAGCTCTTTCTCTCAAGTGTTCTTAGCTAATTTCATTCTATATCTTAGAAAATATAGTATCCATCTCATTTGTATTTTAGTAAAGCTGCTTGGTTCTGCTTGGGAAGTAGAGGATAAAGGGAGACATCCTCATGACCTAAGGGTTGTTAAAGTAATAACATGTCTGGGTAACTTATTTCTTGTCTGACATATGACACTCTATAGTAATTATTATAATCCATGTTTTTAACTTTAACTTTTAATTTTTGTTCATATGTGTAGAAATATAAAGCATTCATTTCTTGAAAAATGACTTTTCTAAAAAAATAGAATAAAAATAATGTCAATGGTATCATTGATACGGTGTTCTTATAATTTAAACTCTTCTGTTTGAAACCAGCATACAGATTTTAATGCCAGCCACTTCCCTTTAGACAAAAAAAAACTATTATCACAGTATTTTATTATATTATTCCTATAGTTTCATGTTGGCACTTGAAAAGATTGTGCAGTGAAAAGACCTTGATAATCTCAAACTGCTTAACCATAAATCACTCAGGTTATGACAACAACATAGGTTTGATATTGATTGCTTTTTTAGAAGGAATGCTTTCTAAAGCCAATCTTAAGAGAACTCCTCAGTCTTTCCTTTTCACCAAAGTGTCCTGAGGAAGATGAAATGCATGCCTGTGGTTGATACTGGTATTTCAGACTTAGCTGAGCTGTGAAGCATTTCAGCTGGCAGTCTTTGATCCTCATAAGCTGTGGAGCAATTTAACTCCACTCTTCTGTTGAAATAATTTTAATAGTTTCCAGAGTGTAAAAATATATATTTTTAATACGGGGTTGTTTTACAGATAGCCTGACTAAGCCCAAGGTTGCATTAAATGTATACAAGTAACATTACAGTTGCAAACTTTCTGTTTTATGTAACAATGGCATCTACTTTGTAAATATTGCTAAAGCACTTATATCATTGCTATATATACTGAACACACATTTCCTCATGATCACTGTAATGGTTTAAATAATATGGATTTGTGATAACTCATGATAAATATGCATATCCCACATGTGCACTACTCACATATTCAGTCTTAAAAGAGTACTATGGCAAAGTTAATAAGGTAAAAAAAAAATTTTGTTTTGTTTTTTAAAAAAAGCAGAATTAGGTTTGCTTCTGGATGTAGTCTTTGATACTGTGATCACATGTTAATTATTCATGAGGATCCTTTTCTCCATTACCAGGCTAAAGGAGAAGATGCTGTGCATCAAATTTATCATCCTGTGTCTGATTTATTGACACATCTAACAATGTCTTTGAACACCAAGTGTGCACACTCATGAGCACAAATCTTTTAGTCATTATGTTATGTTGGCTAATACCAGACACCACCCTGGCCTGGCATTCAAAGTAACCTTTATTCTAGCTGGGCTATTATGCTGGCCTTCATTTCCTTAAAGTGAGGATTCCTTTGCCCTTCAGTCACATATGGACCCAAAGAGCTTCCAGATGGCTTTGCCATCAAATGCCACATAGAAATAATATTCAATTTGAAAAGTCAAGTATCTAAAAGAAAGAAAATACTGAAGTAACTTTGAAGAACATGTGTGAGATCACTCTTAGCATATATCTCCATTTAGAAGGTTTGAACTTTAATTATTATTATAAATTATATAATTTATAATTGCTTGTTGACAACAAAAACATCTTTTTTCTCTTGACTCAAAACTATATTGTGCATCTGGTTACTTGAGTCTATTGAGATGGAGATCTTGGTCTATTGAGATGGAGATCTGGCATAGCAGGTAAATCTGCTTGATTTAAAAAAAAAATTAAAAAAATCTTAATGATCAACAGAAGAAAAAGTATTCAAAGGGCCCATTTGTGTGCGAGTTTGTATTAAAACAGATATCACATATTTGACTATATTTTAAGGTTCTTCTCAGTTTTTGAGCACCTATATGTCAAAAATATGAAGGTTTTTTAATCTACTTCAGGTTCAAAATCAGCTGCAATAGAAATTGTAGGATTGTAGGGGGAGAGCTGTGTCACAGACCAGAAAAAGTAATATGAGGTTCAGTTCTGGAGACTTTAAAGATTTTAAAGTCTCTTGGAACAAATGGAAAACAAGGTAATGGTCAAAGAGCATTATACAAAATTATGAGGAAAAGCAATGTTCCTAATTAAGTTTAGGCTGACAGCTGATTGATATTATTTCAAGTTATCACAGAAAATAAATCTGAGGATGACAACACAGGCTGGAGCAGTGCCTGCTTTGTGACCACACCTATTTGCAGTCCCTTTCAACAGCATGTCAAGTGTTAAAGTATTTTCATTTCAGTCAGAAATGGTTTTCTGGTCTACATAGCAGTGGTCACATGCAAGTGTAATTTATAGTATTTCAGTATATAATTTAAGAAAATCATGTTTAAGCACTTATGTAGCAACTGTTATTCTAGAAAGCAGACACCCTGCACCACACAATTTTTTTGGGATGCAGTAACATTTCCATTTGAATTTCCACTAATCAAAACTTTATTTGCCTACCCATTAAAAAAGAAAAAAAAAAAAAAGAAAATGGGCAAAAAGCTATTTTGCAATACCTTTGTTAAGAATGCACAAGGAAACTGTGAATATAAAACAAATTTCCCCTCCTTTAAATATTTGTTTAAAAAGTCAAAGAAAAATTTAATAAGAAAAAAATTGGCAAGTTTGAAATGCAAGCTATTTTTTTTTTCCCAAAAGCTACTGGAAGTATGACAATTAATTTACTTTTGAAATTCATTCACTTGAATGATCAAAGTATTTGAAGGGAATGGCATATAAGATGCTCTACATATATACATATTTTGCTTTTACAGTTTAATTCTGGTAAGAACAATTTCTCATGCATATGAGAGGGATCTTATTACAATATATAAAGACATTATAAGAAGGGAAGGTAGACCAAAGCTGGAGCCAGGCTCTTTTCAGTGGTGCCCAGTGACAGAAAGGCAATGAGCACAAACTGAAACACAGGAAGCTCCCTCTGAACATGTGGAAAAATTTTTTACTGTGATGATGACTTAGGGACTGGCACAAGTTGCCCAAAGAGGTTGTGGAGTCTCCATGTCTGCAGATACTCAAAAGCCAGCTTGAGCAACTGGCTCTAGATGGTTCTAATGGAGAAGGGTATTTGGACCACATGAACTCCAGACGTCCCTTCAGATGTCAATCATTCTTTGATAAATATTCAGTAATGAGCAGTCTAGGAAGCCATATTATTGATTTGTATCTCACTATCATCTATCACATATATCACATGGATATGAGGAATTTTTTGAGTTTTAAAGGAGTGAAATATAACATTTATTGGCAACAGTTAAAAATTCTTATTAAAAAAACCTCTGCTAAACTCTATTCTTCACACTGTCACAAATTCTCAAAAGGTTTTCATACTATTTTTCAAATGAGTTCATTATTAGTACAATATTAGGCTGTATACTTGCTAGCATAAATTTCATACAGGGTTTAGATTACTTTGTCCCTTACAACTGACTTGCCACTCACTACTCTGACAGTTCTTTAATCTTAAAAGATTGCAGAACAAAAGCAGTTCACAAATACAAAAATCTCTACATTATAGTACAAGAAAAGTTTGATCCACCTAAATCTGTGATAGAAGTTTTGTTACACCTTTAGGACATTAATTCCAATGTTTTTATAAACATATAAATGATAGATGCTGAAGTGGATAAATTAGATAGGCAAACAAGTCAAGTAAATTAAGAAGAAAAGAAATAAAAGCTTCAGGGTATATGTACATTAGGTAAAGAAATTCAGAAATATTACGTAACTATTTGCTACGTGGAAGAAAAGCTGTTTTGTTATATTACAATTTTGTTATATTTTGTTACACTCTCACTAGGGAGAGTTAAGGTTACATACTCTGAATTTTGAAGATTTCTAACTTTTGTGGTTTTAATGTAGTAGCCTTTTTGGTCTATTCCTTGGAGAAGAGATAGATGAAAATTTCCTGCTAAAATAGAGACAAATTTTAAAATTTAAATTAAATTAAACTTAAATTGCAAAGTTACTCAAAATTATAAAATGCTGAAAACATTTGCCCAGTTTATGCTTATGTGTTAGGAAGTGGTGGTTAATTCAAGAATCATTTACTATTTTTCATACAAAAGAAACATCTCATTTAGTGCAAAAGGAAGGTTTACACTGATAGAGAAGCAAAATTGACTAATAATAGAGATGGCTGGCTAAAAAACTGACTTTGCATTTTTATATTGTTCTTTTATCATATTTATACAGTTTCCATAGGTTGTAAAAGGCAAGCTGAAAACTATTAATTTTGCTGTGTAATGTCCACACAGATTACCAGAATGCTGCAGCTTTTAGATCAGATATTTTAAACTATATGCAACTTGCGAGTCTGCAGTGCAGAGTCGTTCATGATGTGTTTTGTCTGCTGGTAATGGGCCTTTTGCTTTTTTCCCTGTGATCTGCAAATCCCCCCCTAATTTTGATACCTGAGCTGATGAAGCGAGGGTTGGCAATAATAGGTTAATAACCAAAGTGTGCAATTACTTTACTATTCATATGCTTTTTAACCCAAACATCCTTTGTTTTTTCCTGCTTATTTTTAGTTACAAGAAATACAACTCTGACATCCACTCTCTTTTAACCTGTATTTCACAAAGATTTTGTTTTACCTTTAGACTTTCTTCTTTGGATTTAAGTCAGAGTTTTTTGACCAGCTAGAGTTTCCATCCTGTATTATTCTCTGCTCTGTGCCAGCATCTACCTCTTCCATTTGAATTTCTACAGTGTCCTATGTTTAGCTCCTGTCCTATGTGCCTCTGCATAATTCACAGATTCACAGATTTACAGATGTTAGGGGTTGGAAGGGAGCTAGAAGATCATCTAGTCCAACCCCCCTGCCAGAGCAGGGGCACCTAGACCAAGTCACCCAGGAATAGATCCAGATAATACATCTTATCCTTTGACACTTGATGAGTGTCAGCAGGCGGACCATTCACAGTGAAGACAGGAGATTCTTTCTCTCCATTCTGATGTCTGGCCCCATCCCAGACTGGAAATAACAATGTTAAGAAAAGCCCAGAGTCCTCCAAATATATGGGATGACAGCACAGTCTTATGTTTGGTTAGTGAACGAATCACTCCAATAAGAGGAGAAACAGCACAGCCTATTGTTTTGTGGGAATGACATATAGACTTCAGAAGGGGGGAGCAAATCAAGTATGCTCAGTAAGAAGAGAAACTTCTAGGATTTTTGTGGTCAAGCATCAGCAGACTTCTAGTGAGTTCATACAAATTGGGCTTTTCAAAGATTTACATTACGAGTGGTTACTCCTAAGGGTAGCAAAAAGCACATTGGTGACACACACACCACCACTGGCCAGATGTCAGACTCCTTCTTCAACATATGAGGGCACAAAGGCCGCCAAAGTAAAGGTTACAGGATTGTTATTTTAACAGTAAAAAAATAGCATGTTTTTCTCTTGCTTCACAGAAGAAACATTTTGGATGAATTTTTCCAAAGGATTTCTTCATAAGGCAAATGCCATACATGGAAAATTTCAACCTAAACAGTTAGTTTGGCAAAAGTATAAGCAACCAGGTCTTATAACAGGAAATGTTTGCAGCCTTAATACTAGACAGTGCTACCAATTCAGTATATAATTTACTCAGCACCACCCTATTGCACTGACAAAGATATTCAGCTGCTTGAAAGGCCAAGCTGTGAGCCTCTAAGACATGAGCATTACCTCCCAGTTGATGCTGACTAGTGTTGACTACCAAGATTTCAACCCCATTCTTTGACCATAGCTGATTGCATTCCACAGCTATGCCATGTTTTGGAATGTCCTTTACCAGGTTTGGTGTTCATGGTGATTTCATCAAAGAGGAAAAAAGAAAGGTGGTTTAGGAAGCTTCCATCAAAGCTGTTATCACTGAAGGTAATTTTGGAATCCTTTTTACTCTTCTATGACTATAGTTTCTACCTGTATGATGTTGTTCTGTTGAAGGGAAAAATCAAGTTACCCACATCATCAAATGCATTATATGTGACCATTGTGTATCACTGAAGACTCCACAGCAGTGATGTCAGGACTGACCAATTAAGTTACTGGTATGTAGGTTTCTTTGTCTTTTCCATTGGATGGACAGTGGCCATAGATGACAAAGGGCTTTGCTTTTAGCTTCCATTTTCCAGCATAATGTTGCAATATAAGTAGAAGTAGATACACCACTGTGTCTGTCATCCATAATGGATCTAGAAATGTCATTTTCCCCTAGGATTTTGTCATCTATGTTATTTGTGCACACATATTTTCCACTGGCCCAGAAACATCTCAGAGAGGTTTATTTCTCTGGGCAACCTCTTCTTTCTCTGAGCTGGTATTTTAAGTGCAATGAGACATAACACTGACAGTGTTTAAAAGTTTTAGAGCTCAGCCATGAACTTGAAGCACAAGCACCACTTTCTTGCTGCTTTTCTTGAAGTACTAAGCTTCCTTAATAGAGGGAAGAAGACACATACCTATGACTCACTATTGCCTCCAAGGCCCACTGAAAAGGATGACTGCAGCAAGAAGATGGAAGACCTCTCTAGGGATGAAAGTGGTTGCAGAGAATTTCACTGACACAATATCCCTTCCTGACCTCCTAGAGATGATACTACAGGTCATCTAGTACTGCTGTGCCATGTTACAGATAGATGCTCAAAAACAAAAGTTGAGGGTGAAAGCACAGGCAGAAACAAAGCATATTAAAACAGTTAGAAGCTTAAGAATGAAGATTTTATTGTAAAGAAATTTAATAATTATAAATGTTGCAAAATCACCAAATAGTCGGATAACCTCACAGGTTCCATATGGTATCATGCAATAATTATGTGATTGTGATTAAGGTGTTGCAGGCAGTAAGAGCTCAATATACTGGCTGCATATTTTCTCATGAATGAGTTATCAGCTAGGGACATTATTTTAAAGAAAAAAAAATCATTAGATAACTTTAATATAACACCTAGGAAAGCACTGAGGAACAAAAACTATTTATTTCATATGAAGGTTAGAATTGTTATTAGAAATTAAGGATTAAATCCTCATGACTCTAGTCCTCAAAGTGAAGATCCAATGTCCCAGGATTCACTGTAAAAACTGTTAATGCACAGAACGGAACATTATTTTCTTTTTTTCTCTTTGTCCAACTGAAATTTTACCTACTGGCAACTCAGCAGACATTGATATTCAATTTTTACATCAAGACAGCACTCAATATTTCTAAAGCTTTATACTTATGCATTGGCGGGATTACTAAATTTTATTACTAAATATGCTTTCATTTCAACTTTTGGAAGTAAAATTAAAAAAGCTGATGACTGACAATAAATGTATAAAGAGACAAAAGCCAAGAGTACAAATGGACAGAAACAGAGAAGTTAGAAAGTATATCTTTCTATGACTTCTGAAGATTTGATTATGCTTCCATCTTTTTTATGTTTAGATTTGATCCTTGGAAAAGTAATTGTGACTAAAAGGTATAGTAAAGGTTAAAAAGAAATGTCAGTACTAAAATATCACATTCCATTTATACTCAATGACCATTTCCTCTAAGAAGCTACTACTGAGCCTCGGCCACAAAGATGCTGTAGAAATTCTGGTACTAACTTTGCTGAGAATTTTGTAATTTATTTCCTTTCATTTACTCAAAAGAAGCATGGCCTAGTGAATCAAATGGCAGATGGAATGTGTCTGGATGGAAAATGAGAAAAATGGTAACATTTGGTTTCATTTTGCAATAGAATAAAAATTACATCCTTTGAAATATTTGATTTTAAATATGAGAGACAGTCTTTCTTGTTCTCCAAAACAGCCCACACCCCAGTGGTTAGGACACTGGAGTAAAAGCTGTTTGGAAGATTTTCAGTAAAGTGTATTTTGTCGGAAAACTGCAGCTTATTAAACCAGGAAACATCTGTTTATCAAAATGTTGTTAAAATAATTTTCATTTGTCATCCAAGATGTAAGAGTGTTCTTACAAAGAGAACTTTTTTTTTCTTTTTTTTTTCTTACAAAGAGATCACTTTTTTTTCCAGTTTATATGGCTTAATGTAACAAAGATGCTAGAACATGTCAGAACAAGGTATGGAAACACCAACTACAGACCATCAATGGATAAGAAAACAGGTTAACATTTCACATTTGCTAGTGGTAGGAATAAATATGTTGTGACTAAGTATTGATGGCAAAGGATGCTTAGAATACACAGGCAACCAAGTTTCAAATTCACACGATACCCAACGCTGAAGACTTTGAATCATTGAATTGAGCATCATGACATTGCTGGAATCTCTGTCTTCTGATCTGTTTTACAGATCAATCAGTGCAGTCTTAAAAACTATTTTAACTCACAGACTATATGACTGGGAACAATTCCAGAACCTCGCTACTTCGATTGCCAAACAGTCTTTTTTATCCATTAAGTTTTAATTTATCTTTTTATAGTCACTTGTTAATGCTGTCCTTTGACTTAAATAGCTTTTTTTTTTTCACTAGAATATGTGCACTTCGTGTGTCTACAGCTAGCTATATCTGCTCTAAATTTTGCTTTTTTTCTAGGTTAGACAACAAATGTATTTTACTAGACCTTTGTAAATAAAGTTTATCACTGCTGTAAATTGCAGTAGTCCCCCTTCAAGCATCTTTCAATGTGACTTTTTGTTCACTTAATAAATGCATTAATAATTACCTTTTTCTGGTAATACTTTGCTGGATGGACTTTAGCATCTCTTAACTTTTCCCAGTATGGAAAATCACTGGTGGTGCTAATCCAGTGTGCAACTTGTTCATAGGCACTGGCCATCTCTTCTTTTGATCCTTTCTGGTGGATGAAGCCATGGAAAGGTAAGAAAATGTTTTTGCTTCATGGCTATGTGTGTATAACATAATACTCTACTGTTAAATTTAATCTTATTTTTATTTCTTCAGTTTTCAAGTAATTAGATTTTTCTGGTAATCTATATAAAACCATCTGTATTTGACGATGCCTGTGTCATCAACAAATTTTTTAGACCATTTTTGCTACTAGTGCCAAGTTCAATATTGAAAATGTGAAATAATATTGGCCTGGGGACTGATCCATTGGGGAGCTCCAGCTGTAAATCGTTTTCAGCCTAATCAGCCCTTTTTAACACATGCTACTTGTATTTTCCCTCACCCACACAGAGTTTTCTGCACCAATCTTAATTACTCTTACTTTGTACCAGTCTTACTGTTATGTTCAGCTATAGACTCAACTTTCACTTCTATTGCAAGGCATGAAGTTCTGCTTGAAGTTAATGTATCAGAGATTTGAATGTGATCTCCCACATCACAGTAAGTAACAGACCTGGAAGATTACTGACTTATCTTCATAATTCCTGTCTTCTTGTGGTTTCAGAAATATCTGTCTAAGAAGAGGGGAGGTACTAAGTAGGAGAGTTCTTGGAGTGCTTGGAGTGGTGAAGTGCTGGAAAACTACTGTATTACAAAGGCAAGTGGAGCCTCTAACTAAGAATATTATTAAGAATATTATCATTAATATTCCACAAGAATAATGAACAAACTGCCTATATGTTGCTAAGGACATGTGCCTTAGTCATCCTATGTGGCAACTGCCATTCTGCAAAGATAAAGGTACTTCTAATGCATCTTGCTTCTCGGTTTGAGTAAAGTATAAACAACTTTTAAATTAATAATCACATGCTGTATAATCCTCAGATTGTAGTATATGCCTAACCAGAAACACAGTCAAAAGCATGTGCGATTCTGCAAAATATGTTTTTATGTCTGATCACATTCATTGTTTTGTCCTCAAATTTCATACAGTAAATGCTAATGAAGTAGTAGAATACCTACTATTGGCAGATGGAAAAGTTTCTGATATCTGGGTTTCTCTCCTTAATTTTCTTCTGTTTTAACATAAACATTTTTCTTGCATGAATGGATACAGATTTTCCATTAAAAACTCTTAGTAGTGGATGAGTAAATGTCTGCCAATGTTACAGCCAGTTCATGAAGAATCCAGCTTCGCAGTCTCGCCAACGCAACAATTAGGACCACATGTGCTAGAGAGGGAAGGGAAGCCTATGCATAGTGATGACAGTCCCATAAGGCCCGATGGCTGCCTTTCCAGTCCCAAATTTCAGAGACTTTTAAAAACATTTCTGCCTATTATAAATTTTCTGGTTTGTGTATTTAAAATCCATAATACTTTCTTTCTATATTATTCATCTTTTCTTTCACTATTTGCATTTATGTCTTCTTATGTCAGGAAAAGAGTCATAGTTTTCAGACTACTTAATGTCAGAGCAATTAAAACATAATAATGTTGGGGATGTATACAGGTTGTATCCCTATAGATAGCTTTATGCCTATATGTGTGTGTATATATAAAAATATATAAGAATATTAAATCTACAGGTGTTTGTACTGTGAATGACTCACGGAAATTGCACCAACCTTTGGAAGCTTCTACACTTCAGTCAATGTCTTTGTTTCAGTCCTGATCAATGTGGGAAATGTGTCACTTGTTTAGAGGCCTGTGTGAAACTCATTTGGGGTTATGCTCCAAATTCTTCTCAACAACTGCACAAATCATGTTTGAATATCTGGATCTTAGTGATATGTTTCTTGAAAAGGATATAAAGCCTGGATGGGTGTGGAAACCAAACGATATTACTGCTTTAAAGTTTAAGAATGATTTGAGCAATTAAATTGTTTTAATGGTAAACACATGCACATAGGTTGTGACTGAGATTTAAGCATAAATCCAAGTGCAAAGGGTAATAAAATTATAGCAGCAATCAAAAAAAAAAAGGAAAAAAGGAAAAAAAAAAAAAAAGGAAAAAAGGATCAACTTTCCAAAGTAGTATTAGAGGTTACTGACATACAGACAGCTCTCTGACCTTAAGAACTAAATTACATATTTTTCAAAGAACATCTCAACCTTGCTCAGTAAGAGCAGAGACAGAAGAGAACATGATTCTCGAGGGATGGTGCAATTCCTTTGAGGTCCCAGGGAACAGGCTGTGTTCACACTTGAGACAGGACAGAGATAGGAACTTTGCTGCCAGTGCATAGACTGGGAGGATGCTCAGTTCTATGATTGACAACTTAAAAGGCAATTGCAGTCTTTTCTGCATTCACTGGACTAGCTGTGTGTTAGCCAACTGGCAGGCACACCTGCTTCTGAAGGGTAGCCTGAGATTTGCAATGTCATCATGACACATCCCTCACATGAGCCTCCAGACTGCTAACACCATTTCACAGCCCCTATTAGTACTCAGCTGGGTAAATTCAAAGCACAGGCACATGTCCTGGCACCTGGATGGCCAAACAGTGTCATGGGCTACTTGTTTGCCTGCTCTGTGCCACTACTCCTCTCCCAGACAGTGCTGAGCACAGCTGGAGGTGCAGACCCTGACAGGTTTTTTTACCCAGTGTGAGTTTTGGATTTGGACTCCTTGGTCTGAGAGGGAAAGAGAGCTCCAATGTGGGGGCAGGAAACAGGTTTGGCTGCTGGACTTCTGACCAGAGAATGGTTCTTGCTCTGTTTTTTACTAGTTTTGCTCTCCTCGTTTTATCAAAGTATACACCCCATATGGCAGCAATGACCCAGCTGTGGACATTCTAAATTTTGTAGGAATTCAGTACTACAGAGCAAATTCTGGGGTCAGGGATGCTTGCTTCAGGGTGCACAGTGCACTCCAGATAATTACTGGAGTAACTACATTTACAGAGGCATGCTGCTGTAAAGAGCTCAATATTTTAATTTATTTAGTTAGTTAATGTTATTTAATCACTCTGCTTGTATGCAGAGTTTTTCCACATATTCCAGTAAAAAAAATAAATCATTACTTTTACTTTTCATTGATAAGATTAACCAGCATAGTCTGCCCATTTATTTGGTGAGCAAAGCAGATAAGAAATGCCTGCAGAAAGCTGAACTGCAAAAGAACAGTATTGCATTTAGTGTGGGCACTGTCAGAAAAAGGTCTGACATCTAGCGACTAAAGGTTGGTAAAAAATGTAAATCCCCAAAGGTTTGAAACTAGATGTATTTTTTTTTCAGCCATGGCACAGTGCCTGCAGGATGCTGTTCTGTTAGAGTGTTGCAGTGAAGTGGTTAGGGTCAGAATTGCATTTAGGCACAGTCATTGTTGGATAACTGCCCATCCTGTCTCATTCATTCATTCATTCATTCATTCATTCATTCATTCATTCATTCATTCATTCATTCATTCACAGAGAGTACATATGCTTATAATGCATTTCAAGACTCTGTAACATGGTCTTGAAACCAAGGGAGAGAACAATAAAGATTTAACCAACCAGCATAGCTGGTTCTTTTCCCAGTCTCTGAACTCTCTCCAGAAGACATAGCCAGACGTGGCTTGAAGAAAGAGCACATAATCCAGAAAAGGAAAGAATAAGGTGGAAAGAAAGGAGTTTTAAGGACATCAGCTAAGGAAAAAAACCCCAATTCTTTCTTGCATATGGGACTAAGGAGTCTACAGATATGCATAGGATGAAACTTCATCCTCAGCTCCAGGCATACATTTCTCAGGAAATCACTAATTTCCGCACAGCCCCCGATATTGGTCTGTGACATATAGAAGTCCTGAACTTGTACCTCCTTTTCACATAAAGTTGTCTTGATATTTTAAGAAAATGTATTTATAATATTGTTGTATTTAGATCCTAGACATCATGACCTATATGGCTGCAAAATTAAGTTTCTAGTAAGATACAGTTAAAAAAAATCTCCTTCAGGACACGTTATGGAGTACATTGCAGTGACATGCAGAGTTATGCTATACAAGGAGAAGTGGAGAGACCTGTGGCAGTTCAGCATGGAGAAGAGAAGGCTCAGGGAGGCTAATTAATGTAATGATGAGGAGAAGAAGCTGGAGCCAGTATCTTCTTTGGGATTTGCAGTGGCAGGACAAAGGGGTTTGAGGAACTGTTTGAAATCCAAGAAATTCCACATAGGTGTAGAAAAAAGATGGTTGGCTTTTTTAATGTGAGGTTGACTGAGCACTGGAATAGGTTGAACCACAGAGTGTCAGGGGTTGGAAGGGAGCTAGAAGATCATCTAGTCCAACCCCCCTGCCTGAGCAGGGGTACCTAGACCAAATCACTCAGGAACAGATCCAGGCGGGTCTGGAATGTCTCCAGAGATGGAGGTTACTCAGAAAGGTTGTGAAGTCTCCATTCTTGGAGATATTAAAAACCCAATACAACCCTGTGCAGCATACTGTAGCTGACCCCAGACTGACCTCGATGATATCCAGAGATGCTGTCCAGATTTGACCTGCATTTCTGTGGTCTATAAACTAGTAGTGATTTGGCAGCTCTAGGACAAAGCAGCCTGGCTGTTTTGGTGGGGTTCAGCCTGATTAGCCATCTCAGTTTTGGTTCAGTGACACCTAACACATCTTTACAACTTCTGGTACCCCAACTGTTGTGTCTCCAAGCTGCTTCATTAGGGCATTTATAGCTATCTCCACTTTCTGTTAAGAGCATCATTGCTCCACACCAGCATCCTATATATGGCCTTGTATTCCTGGAAAATCACTTTAGTTTGAGTTTTCTTCCTCTAGCTTTAACTGCTCTTAAGTTTTGTATGGCATTCTGAAGGCCTAGACATCCTATGTGAGAGCCAAGAAACTGGACACTTGGAAACATTACACTCAAAGGGTAGTGTTATCTGATCATGATACAATAAGTAAAACCACTTTTGTTGACAAGTCTACAAAGCAAACATTTGACACTCTTCATTACAGAAACCTCTCATTTTGCTGTTGAAATATCAACCAAGTAATATCTAATCTTCTGATTACAGTTAGTTTTATTTTTAAAAAAATTATTTCAATTTATCAGTCATATATTGTACTTCAAAAAATATTGAAAGAAGTATTACACTTAATATGGGAAAATTGAGAAAAGGAAAACACAGGTTTTGGGTTTTTTTAGAGAAAACTTCTATTTTTAATTATTTTATTATTTTTTTTTAATGTCAGCTCTGTGGTATTCCTTGGATCAAGTAACAGCATGTAAAGAATATGGGGTGAAACCCTACACCTATTGAAATGACAGATGAATAGGTCAAGGCATCAAGCATGAAATGTAATTGGCAAGACAAATGTCATAAATATTCATTTTGTTGGGAATTAATGATGGAACAAGGATGTGTGAAATGCTGGTTTTGAGACACACTTTGAGAACTATTTTAAGATAAACACTCATTTTACCTATTTGGTAAAATTTCTGGCTTTCATTTTTGTTGATTTTTGTCTCACAGTAACCTTGAACAGGGTGAGGCTTCATAGAATCACTGAATGTTAGGGGTTGGAAGAGCCCTAGAAGATCATCTAGTCCAACCCCCCTGCCTGAGCAGGGTCACCTAGACCAAGTCACCCAGGAACACATCCAAGTGGGTTCTGAATGTCTCCAGAGAAGGAGAATCCACTAGGTTATCGAGTTTATTCTTCTCTTTTAATGAATGACCACATTATACTGTATTAATCTATCCCGAAGCATCCTCAATGCTTCTTGGTTTTATTAGTCTAGAGTAAAATCTGTTCAGTTACCCAGTCAATCCTGCTATTTTAAGTGCACTCTATTACTTCTTCACTAGTGCACCAGTAGAACTGGAAAAGCAAACTGTTTAGAATAACACAGCCTAGCAGTAAATGAATAGGGAAGAGCTGCACTTAATAAATCAGAGCAGTTATCCAGAGAGGCCGTGCATTAACAGGAAAATTCTGCAGCTGCTCTTCTGTCTGTGAATGCTCTGTTTGACAATAATGCATGAGAGATTCTCTTACTTCTTAGCATAAATTTGTACCTGCCCCTCAGTACCATGTTTAAGTACCTTATTGTTTCTGGGCCATCTTTGTGTTATTAACAATTATTTTTTTGTGACTCTTAAATAAAGATCCTTTCTCTTAAAGGAACACTATTAAACACCACCAAGGTATTTCTCAAGTCTGAAATGTTGTTTACAAGTTGTTACCCATCAAGTGTCTTCCTAGTAAATTTTAACATCTCAGAGTGTGTATGATATGCTCTTAAAACATATTCACCTGCTAAGTTGCTTGCACCTGTCTTTTGAACAATAGCATGTTCTGGTGATAATTTGAAATTAAGATGTTGATATAAACACTGATCTTAGTCTTGGATGGTAAGTTTTGTTGAGACTAATTGCTAGGAGGCTGTACATAATTTTAGAACTTTATGTTACTAAAGAAATCTCAAGGAATGACAATATAAGGAGGAAAAAAAGTGCCTGTTTTCACAGGGTCAATACATTCAGCTGACTGGTAAGATTTCATTTTCTATGAACCCATGGAACTAGTCATGCCTGGAATAGACCCTTGATTAGCATGACATCACTGGAGGATTGAGGCATCTTCCTTTGCCTGCAATGTATCTTCTCTGGGTAAGTACTGTGAAAATTATTTTTGCAGTTCTCATCAATCTTAAAGCACTCTGGAGAGACACTTTAATCCTCATGTACAGATGGTGGACATATATCATAAAGAACTGAAAGGATGTCATGAAAACTACCCATCAGGTCTGTAACAAAATTGGCATCTGTGGATTTCTCCTTGAAAATACTCTTCTTATCCAGACTTAATATTTCCCAAAATGTGACTTTGAAATCATTGCCAAGTATTTCCTTTTATTATCTTCTTGTTCTGATCCTCATGGGCTAGGTATAAGATTGTCCTTTCAATCTTAGACAGCCAGGAGTGATGCAAATAGCCACATTCCTAAGGATTTCACTGATTTTCTGTGTCGAGGAGGTGGAAAAAAGCAACTAATGATTGTGCATACACTAATCTATGCAATGGTTAATGCAGTAAGGTCAATTATTTTATGACTTTACCTTCTTATTACCTAGAAAATTGTATAATTGTATCAGACTGATAATTTTTTGTTTTGTTTTGGGTATTTTTTTTTTCTTGTACATGTGCATATAACCAGCTTTATGTATCTGCAGTATATGTCTGACTAGAGAAAGAAATCCACCATCACCAACACTGGGGATGTAATTTTGATAGACTCAGTCTGCCTAATGAACTGCTGTCAAAGTGACATCCCAATGGCAGGCAAAGGTGGAAAAAAACCTTCCAGCTTTACTACTTGTAAATGTATGTGTTTGTTGTAGCCCAAAGGGATTTAAGACAGCTTCAGGAATGACATAATGTATTTTCAAGGATGGAATGCAATTTGCCATGGGTTTGTGTATATATGTATGTATATATATATATGTCTAAATTCTATCTGCAACCATTTCACAGGCTTCTGTTCTCTCAGTTATGCCTTCATGGCAGCAGTAGCCTGCACTCTTCCTCTAGTGCTACTCCTCAGTCTTGCTTTTGCTGCATGAATAAAGTTTTTTGGTAAGACAAAAGAAGAAGTTCTTTCCCTTGAGGGTGGTGGCTCAGTGGCACAGGCTTCCCAGGGAGGGGGTTGAGGCCCCATCCCTGGAGCTATTGCAGGTGAGGTTGGCCAAGGCTTTGAGCAGCCTGCTCTAGTTGAGGGTGTCCCTGCTCCCTGCAGGGGGCTGCACTAGATGCCCTTTGGGGGTCCCTTCCAGCCCTAAACATTCCATGATTCTATGACTTCATTTTAATGTGGATGCATTAAATTAAGCAACTGCTACATCTTCAGCATTTTCCCATAATTTCCACAACAGAGGATATCCTTCCACTATCCTCTGGAAAAGCAACAGAGTGGTTCCATGTATCAATAGTGGAAACAAACCATAAATACTACCAGTGCAATGGTTAAAAAGTGTTGATGAGAACAGGTATGTTGTCTAACACATTAAAGATGCCAGCCACTGACAAACTCATTGACCAAGCCATAACTTCTGCAGCACACAATGGCAAATTGTTAATTAAGAGGGAAAAGTGCAAAAGGTGTTCTATTTCTATATATTTCTTAAAAACAAAGAAACAAAAAAAAAGCAAGGAAAGGGTAGTTATGTACTGTCAGGCATATGTGTGTGAAAAATGTAGTATTATTAAAGCATCACTGTTACTTTATTCTGTTAAATTTTGTCAGTCAGATTCTTGATTGTTGTAATATAGTGAGGTCATTCATTTTAAAACAACTTCTGTAGATAAGGATCTGGTTTTAATTCTCAACATAGCAGAAACTGCAAGAAAACAAACATTCATGTAGCTGCTGCAGCATAGAGACAAGATTTTGAATAACAGAGGTTCAGCTTTAGTTTCTGATTTTGATAACCAAGGCTAAGTGGCTTAATTTTTAAATATCATGACTACACAGCAAGTCTTCCTGGTGTCAATGCCACATATGATCTGAGTACACAGAATGTCAAGGAGATTTCTTACCAATTGCTTCCAAATTTTCTTCAATAAATTTATCTGTTGGTACCTCTGCACTTTCTGACTGCTCTCCTATTTAAACATGCATCAAAGTTCTTGAGAGACTGCCAGTCCTCGCCAAGAGATATCTGTACTTGTGCCAAAGTTCTGATCTGCCTTTTCCACATAGCAGATATCATATGGCTTTTAGGGATGAGAGGAAGCTAGTACTTGAGTTTATCAAAAAGGGACTAATATAAACATTTTCCACCCACTAGAGAGAATGTTAAACTTCAGTATTCTACTCAGCTCATTATGTTCTGTTCAGCTGGTGTCAGGATCTGACCCTTCTTTTGTAAACACTGTGTTCCCAATTTTTACGTTTACATATTTTCACATCTCTAATGAGTAAATGTGAGATATTTTTGGATAGCAACAACATTTCTTGAGTTATCTCAGATGAACCAGAAGTGTTCCACAGGAAAATGGCAGATGTGCTAGCAGATGGAAATGATGCCACAACTTGGAACTATGGCTCTGGATCAGCAGAAAGAGCATATTAAACAGTTTTCAAACTATGGCAAGGAAATGAAAAAGGAAAATATTGTTCTAGCGAGACTGGAACTTGCGTACTTGGTGAATAGCATAGCACAAAGTAACCAAGGAATGTAGTCATCTGAGTAAATGACAAAGTAGAATCTAACACAAATAACACTAATTCAAATATTAGTACCCAAAGTAGAGAGATTGATGGAAAAGTTTACATGCTTTTCCATATTCTGGCCACACATATATTCAGTAACTGTACTGTCTAAAGAGTCATCCCAGGGATGACTCTCTTTAGGGAGACTAAAGAGAAATGGCATGCTATAAGAAGCATATATGGAGAAGCAAAAAGAAGTGTGCATAAAAACATCTACTCTACATAATCTGTTTCCAAACAGGTTTGTTAAATCATTTGCTGATGTCACATAAGAAAGATCAGTAGAAAGTGGTTTTTTTACTTCGCTTATGGAGGAGTGACTTCAAGTTCAAGAAAAAAAACAACAAAACATCTTTAAATTTAAAATAAGGTAAGGTCGCCCTTCAGTCTCCTTTTCACCAGGCTAAACAAGTCCAGTTCCCTCAGCCACTCCTTGTAAGATCAGGATTGAGACAACACCACCTTAACCTTGACCATCTCCTCTGGAGCCATGCTGGAACACTTAATAAGCTCCAGCTTGCCCTTGACAGTATCATTGTTACACCTGGGAAAGCAGCAGGGTATAGCAGTTCCAAGACTGGGTAAGCCTCATCAGCCTCCACAAAACATCCCTGAACCAAACTTCTAGCATGCAGTGAACCTCACCAGGTTGGGTGAACAGACAGGAACCTTTGTTCTGCAGCAGGAAGTCTCCCACTGCTGCCTCCCAGTGCTGCCTCCCAGTGCTGCCACAGATCTCAGGTGCCACTGGCTCTGAGACATCTTGGACATAAGTCCCAGCACCTCCTCTGCTACCAGGGCACTGACCCCCTCCTGTAAGCTGCATGCCATAGTTGTACTGTGTTGTGCTGCATTACAAACTTCAGTAAAATTACAAAAATTCATTAGAAAGGCAATAAAATGTAATAATCATCAACAGCAGTACTGTACAATGAGGTAACTCTGAAATGGATTTTTTTAATTGTGTGAAAAATTGAGCCAGAGGCTTCCCATTAATATTGCCTTTCATCATTTATGGTGGTTAATGACCTTGGGGTGATGAATTCTTGTTACAGGGCACTACCTCTATAAACCAATCCAGTAATTGCTGATGGTTAATAAAACCCCAAAAGTTTATAAGAAATTACCACTAAGTATGTGGTGTGTAATTTCTCATTGAAAGACACATCCAAATGAACAAACCAAACTATGTGCTGTACTCTTTAGTTTGAGAACATTTTGTTTTCCTTGTAAGCGTAACACAGAAGGTATCGAAGACGTTTTGGATGTTTTCAACTGCCCCATTTTCCTTGCCTGAAATGTGTTCTTTTTAGCAACACGATACTATGAAAATCTCCTGTTTCAGAAGAAATGGTTGCATACTGAATTTAAAGGGCCAAGCACAAAGTTTTATTGTTAGATTATATTTATCATAGTCCATAGAAGACAGAGTGGAAGAAACCCTGTGGAGTTACTTAATCACTCTCCACAAAAAGACTGGTTATATCCAAACCATTCTTGGCAGATGATTGTCTAATGTTGGTCCTCAAAATACCCAGGAGTGTCCACAATGTGCTCAAGAAAGTCTGTTCCAGATCTTGCTCTTCTGACAGGGTTTTGTCACTCGGGTCTGAGCTATAGTGCCTATAGTCTCAGCCTACTAAAGACAGAACAGTTTGTTCTATTTATTACCTTTTACATATTTAAAGAGAGTCATCACCCCCATCAGGCACCCCTTATCTAGTCTAAACACTCCAAATTCCTTTGGCTTTTGGTTTTTGTTTTGTGGTTTTATTTTTTTTATTTCCACAGATCATATTTTCTAGACCTCTGATCATTCTTCTTTGAACATTTTCCAAATAAGTCTATACATGGCTCAAATAAAGCTCTCCAATGCATAACATTTTGTTCTTGCTGCAGTCTTATCATATTGAATAGACAAACCTTATAGGTTAAGTTCCTGTTTATACCTCTCAGAATGTTTTTTACATCATTCCCCAGCCACATTACATTGATGTTTCATGCAGAGTTTGTGATGTATTATAACCCTCTGAGCTTTCACTGAAAAACTGCTACTCAGATCTTTGATCAGATTATTTACACAGACTATTCTATAAGAAGCCTGAGTATGTTTATTGATCTACATCCTATTTTTTGGACTATGTTTCCACTCCAGGAGGATTGCACTATTAGTGTGCTTGAGGGTCATACCAGCTTGGTGTTATCCATAAAAAGAATAATACCACCCTCTATCCAAACCCCTAAACCATCTCTAAGACAAATAAAAATCCTACTTATCATTACACTTCAGTCTTGCATTGATCTTAATATAGTTTACTAAGACTGTATGTCTTTAAGTTGCTATGAGAACGTTATGTGAGAAGCTGTCAAAATTCGAACCCAAGTCAAGAGATATCTGGCATGTATTGATTCTCTTGTGTCCACAAGGACTCCTACTCTGTCATAAGTAGAAGTGAAGCTTGTTTGGAGAGGTTTATTCTCAACAAATCCATGTTGGCTCTTACTTAACTCCATGTTATCTTCCAACTGCTTACAAACAGTTTAGCTGATTATTGTTCCAGTACTTTTCCAGGAACCTATGTTAGGATGATCCCTCTGCAAGTCCCTGACTCTTTCTTTTTCCCATTTCTAAAGATAGGCTCTATATTTATCATTTTCCAGGCTCTCAGAACTTCACCACTCCCTTGTGTGTTCTCAAAGACAATCACTAGTAGCTTGGAAATTATTTTAGTCAGTTTTGCAAATATCCTCAGATGAAGTACATCAGGGCCAACTGATTTGAAAACATCCTAGTTGGATGAAAATTCATCACTATTTTTTTCCCTATTCTGTCTTAAACTTGTCTCCTTTTATTACTGATGTTAATTGTGATAAGCTTCTGATGACAGTTAATCTTTGCATGACAAAACAGTGCCATTGTGAGCTCATATTTTCTTACTGCTGTCATTCATAAGATTATGTCCCTTTCATATGTTTTGGAATATATAAGAAAACTTAGTCCTATTACAGATAAGCATATCAAGACACAATTCTGATGTAATTTACACCAGAAAAGAACAAAATTCATGTTTACTAAGTCGTTGTTAAGGTGAGTGAAAGCAGAAACACCTGCCAGAGAAAGGAAACTAATTTAAATAACTTTTTAGAGGTATGAATGGGTGGATTGAGTACAATTAAGTTTAATTACTGATCAGAATATTATACTACTGTATGCAGTTTGTGTCACTTAGCATTTTTTTCCAGTGATAAGTATTATAACAAGCTTACAGAAAGTGTTAAATAAATAGAAAATGAGCAGCCTTACAATGTGGTCTCATGGACTTCCTGAAGAAGTCCTCTCTATTTTTATGTTAAAAAAGTTAGTTATAAACAAAATTTCTGAAAGACAGAGGAATAATACAGGTTAAGCCAATTTTTTTAGGATCCATAAATCCTTGCATAAATTCTTCTGATGGGAAAATCTTTAAATCTCCATCTTCTAGGAAGAAAAGGAATGTTGATTCTGGCACCAATTGTTAACCATCCACCTATCATTTTTCATGCGTTACTAAAGATGAAGCCAGTTAGACACACATGTTAAAATTCCCCCTTGTGCAAATGTATAAAAATCTGTTAGGTTTGTTTAAGGACTTTTAACTTCACTGGCTTATTATTTAGCTAAAAGCTTAGTCCTTCGATCTAGTAATTTCAATTCACAGATGCAGCACTCACATATTAGCCAGATGAAAAACATGAGAGCATCTTTTCCAAATGTTGTTCTGTTGTAATGCTGAAATCTGCTTTTGGGAGTCAGATCAGCTAAAGTTTACTTGTGTGAGTAGACCTGACCATTAGATTGTATCAGTCAGTTAAAGACACCATTCTCCTTCCATTCATTGTGTAGGACAACCCCATTCCTTGCTAACCCAACTGTTTATTCCTTTCATGTCAGTCTGCTACTACTCTGCAATCCTAAGTATAGCCTAGAGGTATTCGTCTAGGAAGTAGGAGCTCTGAGGTTGAATATCTTGAGATTCAGAGAGAAATTGGGTCTGTGACCTTGGACGAAGAGGCTGTTGGCCAAAGTTAGCATTCAAGTCTTCAGAAGAGGATTCACAGCTTAAGGGAGGAGTGTGTCCAGGTATCATTTTTGCCTAGTATTTCCACTTGACTGCCTTTATGCACCTACCCTCCCAGGAAGAGAAATACAGGCCTGCTCTTAGGTTTGAATCTCACAAATAGCCAGTTTTGTGGGGCTTGACCAGAGAGATGATCTCAAATCACCTGCTGTTCTGGACAGTTCAGACCAGCAACTTGAATTGCCAGTAAAAATAGGGCCAGCTAGGATTTCTGTCAGTAAAACTATTTCTTTTGTCACATTCTGTTAGGGAACTCTGAATTTCTAGGTTTCACATTTCACAAACAATTATGCCATATGCAAGGGCTGGGAATTCCTGGGCTTTCATCATTTATCTTCTGGTCCCAGGGCCAGGGCTTTCAAGGCTTCCAAATGCCTTCATCTATGAAGACGAACTGCCTATGGGAAAGAAAAAAATATTTCCAGAGAATTTTTTTTTTAAATTAATCTTTCTTTTAGCTCTATAGAAAAGACCTTTAAAAACAGTAAAAGGATTTCCCAAAAGAAGAAAATTTTCTTGAGGTTTTAGTCAAAACTAACTGGAAGTCAACTGAGACAAGCTAGAAGATGAAGAATATGAGAGGACTGTCAGATTGTGTGGCATAGTTCATGTTCTGATTTATAATGTTGCAAATTTAAAGCATATATGTGAAATTTTCTGTGACCCGTGTCTCCCTTTGGATGAATAGTTTCAGAAAATATCAGACAAGGTAGTTTAACTGTTGCTGGAAAAAAAAGATAAAGAAAAATAATGATGTAAGCAAAAATAAAGGGAAAAAACTTCTACCTACTAGTCTTGCAAAGAGAAAGTCACATTTTCCAGGAAGCTAGTCTTTCCATCAGAAAGAAATAAAAATTAAAACCAAAACCAAACCAAAAAATATTTACAAGAACTCTCATATTCATTTCCTCAGGAGAGAGAATGAATGAAAATAGTGGATGGTTGTGCACGCTGGTTATACATCAGCCATTTTTGCACCCATCTATCCATGCAAGATTGTTAATGGTGGTAGATATTTTATAAATAAAATAACAATTTGGAACAGAGAAACACTCTGCCACTCAGCAGGACGGTTAAGGGGAAAATATAAGCTGTTCCATAGGAGTTGAATGTCTATCAGCTTCAAATTATGTGTGCAGTATAGTGTAAACACAATTGGAGGAATCACATTATCTGGAGGTAATGAAACCATCTATTCCCAGCACTGCTCATTGGATGCCAGAAAAGTCTGCAAGGGACCCAGGTGTTTTCTAGCTACAGAAGGACCACACTGGGGGCTGTGCTCTCTTTTTGCAACAGGCTGTGTTTTGAGAGGTTTTCTTATGGCCAGGTAGCTGCACACAACTAGGCCAGGTTGTTTATTAAGTTAGCAGGGACTGACATAACTGGCATTAAACCAGACTTAAGAAGCTCAGTCCTGCAGAGCTGCATGGGTCTGTGCACTAAGCTCCTCAGATTTTCAAGCATAGCAGTGCATTAAACAGGGTACTGGTCCCACACCATTGTTTTGTCTGTAACCTGAAATATTTAGAAGCCCAACACTGACATCCAAGAGCTCCAGGGCTCAGATCTGGTGTGTTACAATTTATTTGCTCAGGATATGGTTGCAAGAAACTCAAGGCATAAATTTCTGCTAGATTCAGGCTTAATCTGGCCTGGCCAGCATATTCCACTACTATTATCCAGGATAACTCAATCCCATGACATACTGCATAACAGAGAATTTACTATAGAGACATGAAATGAATTTCTTGCTCCATGCTGCTACTTGAAGGAGAGTAGAGCAGCAGTAGTTTAGTTTATGATCTTATGATCCAACACTGGAAAGTACTTCTTGTGTTATTGATTTAAGTCCCTCACTACTTCAGAAACCACTTCATCTAATCCTGTTCATAAATATATCTTAAAATTGGTTAGATTTCTAGTCCACACTATAGCCCCAGGAAAGTAATTACAGAATAGCATTCCTTTGATTATTTGAATTATTATGGCTTCCAGACCAAGTTCCTGGCTGGTTTATGCATGATAGTTCTGTGCCAACATTGTTCTTTAACTTAGATATCCCTTCCCTTTCCACATTATCTAATCTCTTGATGTGTTCATAGTTAGCAATTACAAGGACAAAATAACTCTTTTATCTATAGTTGTATTTCTCCAAAGATATATTATACAGATCCCAATTCAAAGAAAAGCTGAGATAAGCTGATACTTTGGCACCATTTAAGAAATTATTCTCATTGTCAAGCTGGGACAAATAAGTGAAATATGTGGTCTGGCAAATACCTGTTATCTCCCTATTCATGCATATTATCCATCCTACTCACAGAATCACAGAATCATTATGTTTGGAAAGGACCTCCAGGGTCATCAAGTCCAACCTTTGTCCTAGCATTGTTGCCCTGATCCAAAGAGCAATATTCCAGTGTTCCTGAACCCTGGAAAGTGCTGCCAGAGGAGAGGAGTCTGCAGAAAGCCCACTGGGGGCAGAGGTGCATTCAGGGTCTATCAGCACAACATAATGGGGAGCTGTGGTGTTCTAGGCCTGTATAACATGTAAGAACAAGTAAAATCTTACTAAATTGATTCTGCAAGATTGACATCTCTTTTTTTCTTTTTCTTTTTTTTTTTTGTATAGAGATTATGGATGTTGTGAGGTACTGGGACTAGACAGGCTTAACTGAGCCAAGTGGGAAATTCACCATTGTGTTGTTTCCATTTGTTTCAGTGGGTTTTGGATCAGGTCCCAGAATTACCTGACATGCCGAGTGATGCAGGTTCTTGGCTCAATGGATTTTTGGAAGCATTGGCCAGTTGTCTTCAAGGAAGAAATCCTTCTACCTACAGCCCCAAATCCACAGCTCTCATCTCATCTCAACTGTTTAACTAAAATATCTCATGGAATCTTCAGCGACACAAGTAGCTTGTTGTGGGGTTTTATGTTTTCCTCAAAGTTTGACCCAGCAAGTCAGTTAATAGAGAAGCTGTTACTTTTAAGTTGATGGCATTTGTGTTAGGAGGGTACATTGTATAGATTTCCTTTACCATTTGAGATGAAAACAAACAAATCAAGCAAACCTTCAATCAGGGCAAGGAACCCTGAGATAGAAGCCCCTGCTGGCCAAGCTTGCCTATCCTTTGAAAATTCTTTGCAAAGTTTGCAAGCTTTGCAAGAGTTGAAATCAAAGCCAGGGAAGAAAGAGGCCTCTACCACAAAGCTGCTATGGTGTTATCCTTTAAACATCTGATTTATGTTAAAAAAGATATTCTGAGAGTCCCTGATTTGGTTCAAATATAAAAGTGTAAAGCTTGGAGTTTTCCCAATGAGTGTTTTCATGCAGAAGTGCAATATGACCTGACTCTCTTATGCAAGGATGCTATTTACATCAACTAAATGCTTGTATTGGAAAAAAAAAAAGTATTAATATGGGCATTTTGTTTTCTTTTGTTCTTACAAAAAAGTTTCATTTGGTAAGGACTTTTTGTAACATTGGCATACACACAAGCAAAATCTATGGGCTGCTCACAATCTGTAAATGGTCTCTAGTTCCTACTTTTGTTTAAACTGGCATCAGTAAAGTATGTTATATTCTGCTTTACAAGTTAAATTTTATGTATTGCTTTTAGAAAAAATTGATTTACTATATAAAAATATAGTAACTATCTTAGTTCATTGTGTACAGAAGCTTGTATAGTCTTTACTACTGACACAGAATGTCAGAAATTAGAAACAGATGGTAATTACTAGGAACAAAGATGAGGTTTTAGAGGCGAATAGATGCAGTGCATTCCAGAGCACATGGAGTATTTTTTTCCATGAAGATTAATGGCTATTATAAAGGCATTGTGTTCAGTGAACTCACATATCACTGACTTACCTAGAAAGTGAAGCAATCAATTTTTACAGGCTGACATAATGTAGAAGTTTGTGAAGGGGTCAGTGTGACTGATAGGAACCTCAGATCATAATAAATATTTTTTTCTATATTTTGTGCAATGTTGTGGCTCTTGCTTTTATCTATTCTCCTGTTTTACTCTGCCTTTGTTAATACTTCAGGTGTATATACATTTTGTTTATTGTGCTTGACACAAAAGAAAATATCATATTCTCAAAAACCATAAATTCCATACTTGCAAATAAGACCTGTTAAAAATAAGGCAGAATTGCCAGCAGGGTCGTTTGAACCATTTGGTACATGACCATTTTAAATGTTGTGTTTGATATTTTGATCTAAAAATACAATGTATTTTAAAACACACAATATTTTATTTATCTTTTTTATCTGTATAGTCTTTCAGACATGTAAAATTACAGTATGTAGGAAAAAGACTGTAATTCTACACATGGTGGCAACAGACTTTAATAACTAATTTTCACATAATCTGCTTTATTTTGAATTGATATTCCTCTATTAATCTCATTATACTACAAATGATAATTTGCCAGTATAGTGTTCTATGAAGCAATTGGATTTTATGACAGGTCGTCATAGCAAGTGGATGTGCTAAGAACTGTAAATTAAATTATTTGAAGCAAGCAATTTTCAGCTTCAGATTTTTAAATATTTCTAACATTTCATGATTAGATAAAGGATGTTCTCTAGTGTCTAAATTTAATATAACAAATTTCATAGAGGTTTATTGTCCTGAAGTGCTTGAAATAGAATTTAGCACATGGAAATGGAAAGATTAACACACAAGTTTAACCACATCTCTGCCATGTTCTGATTCAATGACCCAGTAAGATTGGCTTAAAAGGTCTTTTAAATGGTTTACACTGAGGCATTCAAGTGTGTTTCGCTGGCTTGTGTGGCAGATCTCCAGGGACCAATTATCTAAGATGTATCACTGCAAACCATTTGTTTTATTTCTGCAAGAGTACACAGTAAAAAGAGAAGGTTAAATGAACACAGTTCCTTTTCTGGAGACAGATATATTGCTATCATTCCTGGCATCAGACAATCTGACAGCCACACTGGTAAACATCTGAAAAATCCTGTCAACTTCTGCTTCACAAATAACACAGGAAAATTATTTCTGAATAGAAAGAGATACCAATGCTAACAGGAAACCATCTATCCTATTCATACTCATCAGAAGACACAGGGAGCTCTAGAGCCAAAAGCAGAATCCATAGCAGAAGGGCTGAATTGGTCTATTGATGACTGTGTTTCTTGAAAATCTCCCTCAGGACTGACAATCATCTTGCATAATCCAGTCTTGATTCTCACTCATTCCTGCTCCCCTGGAGATTTGTAAAACCAGGACAGTTTATGACTAGTTTTACTTCGACACCCCAACCCTCCATCTCAGGTACCTCAAGGCCAGGAGGTTGTTAAAGCTCAGTTTGCTGAAGAAGAGTCAGGAGGATGAGTCACTTTGTCCTGTTGATGTGTTGGCCATTGCTTTCCCCCAGCTCCCTGTCACCTAATACTCCTCTGTCCTGGAAATAGGAGAGTTTCCCTTGGCAGAGTGAATGAAGGCCAGCACATACACATTGTATGAAGGAGAACATACTTCAGGCTTTCAGTGTGTGTATAACAGAAAAAAAACTCCAACATTTTTTCAGCAATTAAACATGAAAACACTTATTTTGGATTAGGCATCAGTTAATGTTGGAATTAGAGATGCAAAATGATAATTCGTTAGGTACACCTACCAAATACAATCCTATTAAAAGATGTTTTGCCAGGGAAGGTGATTATTTTACTTGTACTTCTTTCAAACACTTTAACAGTCACAGTATCTTTAAAAGAACTTGATTCAGGATCACTCCTAACAGTTGTTCAGAGAAAAAAAAAAGGTGGAAAAAGAAGGTGGCCCTTCAAGAAGTGTGTCTGTGTGCATATTAGCCCTGTGTGTATGTGAAATATAAAATGTGTTTATGCATGTGCATCTTATCTTACATTCCATAGAGGAATGGTATCAGTTCCTGTCTACACATCCTTGCCAGTTAAGTCTTAAAATATACCTAGAATTTTCACTGTTCTTATTTAAATTTATAATCATTCACCAAAATACAATTTTGATTCCTAACAAAAAGAATTGGTATGTGTTTGTATTTTGCAGCTATCATTGTCTCCTGTGTACATTTTGGGGGCTCAATAGCTCATTCCCAGATCTGCAATGTAGGGTTGAAAAATCTACTTTAAGACCTGGCATTCATTACCAGTATGTAACATATACAGAGTAGAGTTACTGGATTAGTCACAAAGCTAAACGCATATATAAAGGTTTTCAGTCAGGGATTGCACATTTATAATACCAAAGATAACATTACACTTCCCCATCTTATTGTTTAGTCCCTGTTGCATTTTTCACTCATATCCACCATATGTTCAATAACAGTCTTTTATAAAAGGACTTTTTGGGGTTTTTTCATTCAATGTTACATATTCTCTTCAGAAGGTGCCATCTTGTGGTGCCTTTTTCAAGCAGAAAGGAACTTTACATTACCCATCCATGCTTTACAGAGTTCAGAAAAAAAAAATAAAAATTCAAAAATACAGCATTCAATTACTTAAGGTCCTTTTATTCAGATGCTTTGCATACACAGATGCTTATAGACATTTCTCAGGCAAAAGCTGTTTGGTTGTATATATATGTATATAAAATAAACTGGAAAACCCCACTTTTCTCTGGGGATCTTCGTAGATTTCAGATGTCTGCAAGACATTGTTCCCTTATATGTATTGTTTTCTTGGTTTATTTAAAGGTCATTTAGCTTGGTAGAGGATGCTTCTAGTATTGAGCATTCACATGAACAAAAAAGATGGGCCTCTTGGCCTCTGTAAAAGCTTCTCACATCATTTAGCTATGATCCAAAAAATTTCTTCCTTGAGATCTTTCTCCAAAATGCATATATATTCTCATTTATTTCAAAAATGTATAAATCCAGTATGTAATAGAGATTATAAGTATTCTTGCATTTTCAATATTGAATGGGAAAAGAGAGTTCTTTGTTCACATTGAGAAGTTCCTGCCCAAATGTGTCTGAGAGTGGGGCATCCTAAATTATAATGTATTTTATTTGAGATGAAAAAATATTGCTACATGCAGGTACTTCCCAGAGGTTGGACATTCAGGAAGTCAGAGATGGATTTCAGTCTTCCACTCAGGCTTTTCCAAAACCCCAAGTCTGAGTCCCTTCAAACCTCAAGGGGATTCCATGCTTGAGCCAACTTTCCTGGTCAAATCTGTGCACACAAGGGTAAAAGACAAGACTTTGTGTGAATGCTTTCTACTGTTTAAACACCCTGGCAGGACACTGTTGTATCCAGGAAAACATCTTACTGCATGAGGGGAGGGCATGGTGGGAGAGGTTTACTGTCATCTCCGAGCATCTGTTTTGACATTCCTGCCTACCCTCTGGATTGCTGTTTGCCTTTCTGCTCCTGGGAGTCATGCATTCTCCTGCTCCTTGTCATAATTCTGTGGGAAACAGCAGGCAGATAAAAAAGTGAATTGGGGGAAGCCAATACATCTGTAATTAAAAGGCATCGGGCTGTTCTCATATAGTTTTTAACCCAAGTATGATGCTGGTGGTGCTGATGCTATTCCACTCTCACTCCAGTGGTGATTTTATTTTGGTATACCACAAGGACTCCACAGATGTATGATGAAATTGCTAGATTAGCAGTGCACTTTAATGTGTAAATAGGCCTGGCAGATGTTGTAGACTTGGAACCTTTTTTTTGGGGGGGTGTGCAGGAGCCAGAATGATGTAAAAGCTCAGTGTGGGCTTCCAGCCCGTTTGGCAAAGAAGGTTCTACTTCAGTGGAGAGGCTGGGATGTGCTCTGATGGAGAAATGGTCTGAGGGACATCTGCAACACCCTGCTCTGATACGCTCTGCAGTAACATTTGTAACTTGCACAGGGACGAATTACCTGAGTGAAAGGAAAATATATTGGGTAATGCAGGTGCTGTTTGTTTCTGCCTTGGAAAACAAACTTTGTTCTTGGCTGACAGAGTGATTCTGCTTGAACATTTCAACAGTTGGAGCTACGGTGTGTTGGAGTAATCCAGTCTGTGTAATGCCATTTACACAATTGGATTGCCAACACAAACAGGCACAAGCTAACCTGAAGAGGAGGAGATGGAAGATATCTTATGTAATTAAAACCCATTTGCAAATGCATTTACAGCTTTTCCTTTTACACTGCCGGGTTACGATAGTCTCAACTCTCCTACTGAGTTGGCCAAGACACTTTAGTAATGCAGTAACCATTTTACAGAGATGCCAAGCATTAAAGCACAGCTGCTATCTATACCCTTCATGCCTTTGGATTCAGATAAGGATGAACCTGATTCTTTTCATCCCCTTCATCAACTTCAAACTTTTCTCTAAAAATGGGTGCTTCACCAGTACCTTTACGTTGCTAGATAAGACATTTTTGTGATCTCAGTTTTTGGAGAACTTGTAGACAGAAAAACTCCTGACCCCCAACTCTCAGTCAACCGACTGCATTATCTCAAAGGTTCAGCCCAGCAGTGAGAACAAATAAAATGTTGGTGACAATAAGGTTTGTTGATTTTGTATAATTGTGGCAAGCATATGGCAGCTGTCAGCAGTGGGCAGCATACCCTTCAAGAGGAAGGCAGGATCAAAATATAAGGTTCTGGGACCTTACAGCTTAATTTTTTTTAAGCATAGATATCCATAAGTGCAGATTTATTTATTACACAGCCATGCTTTCTTCCACAAATTAGATGGATTCCTTTTAGTAGCACCTACAAGTAAGGACATCTTTTTCAAAACAAAAGCTGCATGTAATAATGAAAATAGTTTATTTTACTCTGGTATTAATTATAAGCAACAAAACATCTGAGAAGCCATCCCTCTCAACAATAATTCAAAACCTATTTGAAAGGAATACAGTTCTTGCTAGAAGTAACTACCTTTAAGGGCACCAAAAGCAAGTTAATTTTTTCTGTAAGATATATGGATTTCCATTATTGCTCAAAACCAAATTTTCTTTTTCATATGGATTTCAAAACTCATATAAGATTCCTCACCTTTTTAGATGTCCCTAAACCATAATGAGTATTTTCAAATGGTATTTTAACCTCCTACTAAATATACAGTGGTGATGGTACCAATGTCAACAATTGTAGATATTTGAATTGGAGAAGGTCATTCAGCCTCCTCTCAAAGTTAAACTGTTTTATACACTAAATCTCTTAGTACTTTATTCATCTTATTTTTAAATTGCTGAATAATGGAGTTTTCACCACTTCCTCTGGGCACCTGAGTGTTGAAAGTAATATGTCTCCAATCACTGTGCCTGTGAAGCATTTATGAAATACTGTAGTGAAGCATTACTGCTGTTATTTAAGTATGGTTTTTTTTCTTTCTTTTGAAGAGTTCTACTTGCAGAGATATTTATACAGAGCACAGTGCACATTCTTATTTTGGGTGATAAATATTCATCAATATGCCAAAACATGTTTTCTCCATGGTTATCTGGGAGCAGGGAGAGGTCTCAGAGCACTATCCCATACACATGAGGCTCAATATTACAACCCACAAAGGTTTCCTATATAAAGTAATTGTGTCTTGGTGAGGTAGATGGCAGAAGGATGCAGAACACCTGCCCCAACTGTAGAAGGTTCATAAAGGACTTAGAACTGATATCTAGAAAAAAGACAGTTTTCTTTAAGCATGAAACTGCAGACTAGAGGAAGTATTCAACGGAGAGGAAAGTAGAGACAACGATGAGTCCCAGTGTGCCAAACAGTCATTTCTGCTGTAACCAGCTTCAGGACAGGTAAGACTGCACTGGGGAAGGGATCTGTGGCAAAAAGGACTGACAAAAAGCTCTTTTGAGGGTTTTTTTGAAGCCGGGTGAAGCCCTTTGCCTGTGCTGGGGCTGCTTGTTGGTGGGCAAGCTACTGAGAGCCTGGATAGAGCCAGCTCCTCTGTGGTCAAATTATACCATCTACTAATCTACAGAGGGGCACCACCTGCTGTTGATCAGCCCACTGGGCTATAAGAAGCCTCAGGGAGAGTGGGAGGCAGTTCCTGCCCACAGAGTATGGGGTGTGTAATGAGGGGTTGTGGATGCTTCTGGGGGTCAGGGCTCCAGTGTTTGCAGCACAAATGGCAGGGCACTGAGCTTCTGACAGTGTACAGGTGAGTTCAATCTTTCTAAGTAGTTGGTGATGCTCATCTCAACTGATGAATTCCAAGGTGTTGGTTGCTGTAGAGGTCCAGCCACAGTTGCTACCAGACTGAAGGCTGCTGGAAAAGCTGTGGGCACCCAGAGGTCCTATGCAAACATGTTGGCATTCAGGCCTCTGGCTGCAGACAGTGCCAGAGCCTGGCACCAGTGGGTAGTGGAAACAACCCCTGTGTCAGATGTGAACAGGGGAATGATCTGCTCAGTCTGTGGCTGTTCTGCTAGGCCAAGTGACTGAGCTAAAAGATGAAGTGAAGAGGTTGAGGAGCATCAGGGAGTATGAGATGGAGATTGACAGGTGGTGGACCCACTCCCTGAGAGAAAGGAAATAGGTTGAGGTCCCACAGAAACCAGAGGATCCCCTTCCCCTCTTGGAACCAGGCAGTAGGTGGGGACGTCAGAGAAGGGGGAAAATAGAAACGGGTACGTGCTTGGGCAAACAGGTGAAACCCATCCTGGCCTCCCAGTTACCTTTGCAGGGCAGGTATGAGGCCCTGCAGGAGGAACTGGCTGTAGGAGAGGAAGGTGGTTCACTTGGGCAAGAAATGCCAGAAAGATCAAGACATCATAGACCCAGCATCACAACTGGCTCCAAAAGGAAAAGCAGATGGGTCATTGCTGTGGGTGACTCTCTACTGAGGTGCCAATATACCACCCTGACCCCCTTCAAAGGGAAGCCTGCTGCCTCCCTGGGGCCCTGGGACTGGTGTTACCAGGAGGGCTTTGGGTTTTTTGATCATAGAATCATTTGGTTGGAAGAGACCTTTAAGATCATAAAGTCCAGCCATTCACCCTGCACTGCCAGGATCCCTAAACCATGTCCCCCAGCACCACAGCCACACACTTTTTAAACACCTCCAGGGATGGGGACTCCACCACCTCCCTGGGAAGTCCATTCCAATGCCAAACCACCCTCTCTGGAAAGACATTTTTCCTGATACCCAACCTAAATTTCCCTTGGCACAACTTGAAGCCGTTCCCCCTTGTCCTGACATTTTTAACTTGAGAGAAGAGGTCAACCCCCACCTCCCTAAAGCCTCCCTTCAGGTAGTTGTAGAGAGCAGTAAGGTCCCCCCTGAGCCTCCTCTTCTCCAGACTAAACAATCCCAGCTCCCTCAGCCTTTCCTCATAGGAGAAACTCTCCAGACCCTTCACCAGCTTCGTTGCCCTTCTCTGAACTCATTCCAGCAACTCAACAGTCTTCTTGCAGTGAGGGGCCCAAAACTGGACACAGTGCTCAAGGTGAGGCCTCCCCGGTGCTGAGTACAGGGGCACAATCACCTCCTGCTCCTGCTGCCCACACTGTTCTGATCCAGGCCAGGATGCTGTTGGCTTCTTGTCTGCTTGGGCAAACTGAGTTTTTGAGGGACATGGTTTAGGGGTGAACTTTGTAGAGTAGGGTTAATGGTAGGATTTGATCCCAAGGGTCTTTTCCAATCTGAATGATTCTATGATTCCAATGCTCCTGGACCATCTGAAAGAAGACATCCAACACCTAGCCTGCTACTGATGCTCCAAAGGGAGGATCATATGAAGTTTTTTTAATGAAACTTGTGTTTGAACACACAAAATTAGCTGGCGACAAATGTGTGCACTGTTGTTTTGTAAGGGTATATAGTGTTTGAATATTTTATCCATTTCATAACAGATTTTTATTTAAACTTTCTCAGGAAAGAAATTGAAGCATTATGTAGTACTGACTGCTTGCCACAAATAAACTATCTTAATCAGATTTTAATCAAGCTACAGTCTAGAATTGGTAAAGCTGTGAAATTCCAGATTGGTGTGAGTAGGTGCAGAAAACTTCACTTCTTAGAAGGACCTGAAGATAGAAAGCAAATCTGTAAAAAAAATCTGTGCCAATTTCTGTCATCTGTGTGGTAACAGCTGGGTTTGAACTCCTCACATAACCAGAAGTATTGGATAGACAAAATGACTATGTTAGCAGCAGTAAACTAGAGGTGCTTGGGATTGCTCTTTTGTCAATGAGGCCAAAAGGTATTCAATAGCCCACGTCCAAAACTGCCTATGAGAAATTTCATATCTGGACAAAAACAACCTGCCTGGAATTATCCTTGCTCTGTCTAGTCCGTGAGCCTCCCCAGGAGCTGTCAGAAAGTGAGGTAGCTGTTGCAGTTGAATAATGCACCATGGACATTTCTAACAGCTTAGCTATACAGACAATCCAGTTTTATAAACTGGGAGAATTTCCTGGCACTCTTTATTTAAGTGTACAGACACAATCATCATAGTTCTGTTCCAAAAGACTTCAGTGATCTATGCCATTACAAATAATTGTCATAATATCACTTCAGTATTTTAATATAGCATTCTAAGTAGAGGTACAGTGCCTTAAGGGTTGTGATGATAGTTTTGTTTTACTGTTAAGATTTTTTGCCAAATGAATGATATGCATTTTTAGAAAACAATTCATCCAATTTAAATTTCATGAGATTCCAGTTCAGATGAGTCTCCAGAAGGCAAAAGCAAGTACTCTGCAACAAAGGTCTTGTGCAATATTTTTAAGGGAAATTTTAATTCCTTCATTAAATTGGCAGAATTATTTCCAGTCTTCTTTTGTTTCCATTTTGCATTTAACTTTTTATTTCACTATGCACAGAGGAAGTTCTGACACTCTCCATCTGTTAATTCAATTACTCCATGTTTCATTGCTGTTTTCAGTATTGTTTTTGACTTTTTTATGGGGCTGAGGCCAGCAGTTGGGCATACATAAGAGAAACATACAAAAAGCATTCTAGCAACCTAGCTTGTTTCAACAAAAAAAAAAACCAAAACAAAACAACCAAAACGTGTATGTATTTTCAATTGCTAAATCAGCTGCTTCCACAGTAATTACTATCCATAGCCAAATAAAATATCTATTAAATAATTTTGGAAGGGCTTCTTATGTTGCATTGTTTGCCACATTAACTTTTAATGCATATCATGTTATGCAATGCAGTAATTTCTACCTGAAAATAATGATTTTTTTAAAAGAGATGCAAAATATAAATACGTCAATGAGAATTCTAGTAATTTAAATTGGGTTTTTTTTACCCAAGAAACTGTTGCATCACACTTTTCTACTTATTATGTATTCCACTGCTATTCTGACATTTTCTGCCAAGGATGCAGCAGCAAATGACAGGAAAAAAAAAAGAGATAAAACCAGTGAAAGTAAATATAGTAATAAATAATTATGTAGAGACTCCTGTGAGTTGCATTCTTACAAAGTCATTCTCATCAACCTTAAGTCACATAACTGGCTGCAAACATTGAGTTTGCAACATAAAATGTTTCAATAATAGCAGAAGAGCAAATCTTTCATGATTGCTCTAGCATGTTTTACAAATGATTATCTAAAATACAGTAGTAGCATTTAATTTCTTGGCTCCAGATCCGTGTTTTTGAAAGACAAAGGAATAAGAAAGTGTAGTTGCAGCAAATGCAAAACAACAGTAAGATGAATACTGGAAATGCAGCCATAAAAAATAGCTTGATGAGAAATATTATGAGCCAAGTGATGAGTTGTATTAAAGGATTGCTTGTTGTCCAGTTCTTACTGCATTTACAGAACATAAACTTTATAAAATGTTTGTAAAATATAGTATTATACAAAAGAAATACAGGTCTCCTTACTGAACAAACCTGCCTGATTTTTTTTTCCAAATAAAATACATAGAAATGCTCTTGCTTCATCTTTTGATCTACTTATCCTAGGCATTAGTTGAAAAAAAAAAAGTTTTAAAATAGAGATACTATGTAGAATTATTGTTGAGGCTGGAATAGACCTTTGAGATCATCAGGTCCAGCCTAAGACCTGACACCGCAACACCTAGATAGACCATGGCACTAAGTGCCACATCCAATCTTTCCTTCAACACCACTAGGGATGGTGACTCCACCACCTCCCTAGGCAGCCTATTCCAGTGTCTGATGACCCTTTCTGTAAGGAAATACTCCTAATATCCAACCTAAACCTCTCTGTAATCTCCCTGAAGCAACACCAATGGCATAATCTGTATCACTATGACCTGTGATCACTTCATGACCTCTTTTTAAGTAAGTCACTTTAGAAACTCACGCCAAAGAATACTAGGCATGGTCCCAAAATGGCACATCTCCATCTCCCAGCCATTTCTCAAATAGGTGAAGGGAGAGAATGAAGAGATAAAATGAAGGATCAGTCTTCTGCAGATGTTCTTGTAGGTACAAGACCATCTTTCATGGAAACAATCCCATTGCAGTGATCTGTAATTGGACTTCATGGATAAGCTACCTGTTTTATCTTCTTGTCAGTTGTGCACACACCTGTAGAAGGTGGTCATGTTAAAGACTGTCTCAGCTGCAGGTTGCCTAGAACTAACCAGTAAGAAATACTGAGCACAGAGGTACATCTGAAATCTCACTCATTGGCACATTCTTGCCATATGACTGTTACATGTTGGACATTCAAATACTCAGAACCCCAAATTCTCTTTTGTGAATTTACTTAATTAATCATGCCTCACATACTTAAAACTGGTGGCAGTATCCATGGAGATTGTGTCTTATGTCATATCTTAGGAATTAGGCTTCATATTCAGGAATATGTGATTCAGCTTTGGGTCCTATCAAAGTCTTGTAGCAATCTTGAAGAAACCATTTTCATCTTTTCTTCTGGACATAATACATTGGCTTGCCCAGAAACCTGCAAGTTTTCAGAAACTCTGAGAAAAACAAAATAATAAAAAAAACAAACTAGTGTGCCACTATAGCCTTAGGTCAGGAGAGATACCTCAGTCTCATAGGAAACTGCCACCTCCCTCCAACTGCTAAACCCACCAATGATTTATTGTAAAAAGATGACACTTCCATTTTGCTTTATCTTTAGCTCTTCAGAATCTTAATAGAAAGGGGATAAACTCAAAAGATGAAAGGAAATAAAGAGCACAATTTTCATACAAGCAGAGAATTACCCAAGTAGATTGCCAGGGAGCATGACGTTGCTACAGCCAAAGAAGATGCTCAAGCAAATCCAAAAATTGTTTTTCTCTCCCAAGTTCATCTGAAAAAAAACCCAAAACAAACCAAAGAGTTCAGGTATAGCCTGAAGATCTATGATAAAACTTCCTATCCTTGTGGTAGCATAGGAAAGTCCTACTGGAAAGCCAGGTCTCTATTTCAGAGCATATCTTAACCTATGGTCAGGGAACTTGTCTCTTGTTTATATCTCTAGCTATGCAAACCCATGACCCAAGTATAATTTTCTGGCACTCTAAGTGCACTGTTGCTCAGCAGTATTTTCACAGATTTTTTTCCCCAAGATTTTTAATGCCTTCCTATAGACATGAGGAACATATTTGCCTTTACAAAGGACCTACATTTGTGCTTAATGACTATTCTGGAAAATTCTTGGTATGGCGAGGAGAGCTGTTGTTGGTAGAAATGGAATATCTCTTTTTTTTGGCAAGGTAGGTGTTTTCATTTTCAAATAATGCCTTTTATTTTATTAATGTCTCAGAAGGGCGTGGTGATGTCCTTTCACATTTCAACACATTTCAAAAGTATTTAGAAATAGGCTACACTAAGTGGATATCAATGTTCACAACCCTGTTATTAGGTCACATATGGTCTAAATTGCAACACTTAAAATAGCAATCAAAAATAACTTGCTTTGAGTGTTCACTTGACAAATCTTTTAATTATAATACACTTCACTACACCTTATTAAATATGTCATAAACATAAGCTATGTTCCACAAAAGCTTTTCTGCTTCAGGACATGGCCAAAGCCCAGAAAAGGAAAAATTACTAAAAAAGACAAAGCGGATTAATGATAATTTAAAAATTTTTTAATTAATTTATCAATATTTTAGTCTCTCTTGAGTTCTGACACTTTTGGAGAAATATGATAGTAAAATCATAAAGGTTATGCATAGATTGACCAGAAATGAGCAAGATCATGAAATTGTGTAGACCTTTGCAGATTTCTGATGTTTCTGACACAAAGACAATTTTTTTTGGTCTGTTGATATTGACAGATTAATTCCACTCTTCTCCTTTCTCAGATGACAGAATTTAATAGCTTCATTATTGTAATATTTCTACAATTAGATCTTGGGTATGTTTTTATTTCTTAAATAATCTTTAATTTTCCTACTGCTTACCCTGAGTACTTACCACACTGGGACTCTAAGTTGTGAGATTTATTTAGGTATAAAGTGATTTCTTCATTGTATGAGTATTTAAATAAAGACATAGTTACTTTCTAAGTGCTACAGTTTTAGTTCAAACAGAATTTATGGTTTTAATATAGAAACACTAGGAAGAATTCTTTGATCTGTTTTATTGACCTAAAAATGAATGACTATAACAGGCTATCTTTCTTTATCGTAAGGTTAAATTCCAGAGATCCTGGGGGAAGTTTAGGAACACAATAGTACAAAAGTTTCTTTCTTCATTCCTCCTTAGGAGTGGGAAGAAACCGATGAACAGAAAGACTCAGGAGATATGGGACTTCTGCCATGATGAGCTGCTTCTCAGTGGGAGTTAGCACTGTAACTAACACCCCAAGTCCTTTTCCGCAGAGCTGCTTTCCAGCTACTCATCCCCCAGCCTGGATTGATAGTGAGGGTTGTTCCAACTCAGGTGCAGGACTCTGCATTTAGTCTTGTTGAACCTCATGAGGTTCCCCTGGGCCCACCTCTCCAGCCTATCCAGGT
>JANHGL010007011.1:42143-57224 GCA_024611195.1 Ceyx melanurus
CCACTGTCAATATCATTAATGAAGATATTAAACAGTACAGGTCCCAGTACAGACCCCTGAGGGACACCACTTGTCACGGATCTCCATCTGGACATGGAGCCATTGACCACCACCCTTTGGATGTGACCATCCAGCCAATTCCTTGTCCACTCAACTGTCCACCCATCAAATACATATTTTTCCAACTTGGCAAGTAGGATGTTGTGGGGACTGTGTCAAAAGCTTTGCAGAAGTCCAGATAGATCACATCAACAGGTCATCCCTTGTCCATGGATGTAGTCACCTTATCATAGAAAGCCACTAGATTGGTGAGGCAGGACCTGCCCTTGCTGAAGCCATGTTGGCTGTTCTCCATCAGCCCACTGCCTCCTATTTGTCCTGTTAGACGCTCTAGGAGCATCTGCTCCATGATCTTCCCAGGCACAGAGGTGAAGCTGACAGGGTGAGAGTTTTCAGGGTCCTCCTTTCTACCCTTGTTAACAATGGGTGTAACATGTCCCTTCCTCCAGTCCCCAGGAACTGTATCTGACTGCCAATTCTTTTCAAATATTATGGCAATTGGCCTGGTTACTCTTTCAGGACTCTGGGATGAATCTCATCAGGTCCCATGGACTTATGTATATTCAGGTTCCTCAGGTGGTCACGAACCTGATATTCACATACAGTGGGGGGGACTTCACTATCCTGGTCCACACCTTACAGTTTAACTTGGGGAGTGTTGGGAGAGAGGTTATCAGTGAAGACTGAGGTAAAAAAAATCGTTGAGAACCTCAGCCTTCTCCTCATCCATTATTGCTAGACCACCATTTTTATTTTTCAGGAGGGTATGTTTTCTTTGATCTTCCTTTTTTGATTGACATACCTGAAGAATCCCTTCTTGTTATTCTTTACATCCCTTGCCAATTTCAGCTCCAACAATGTCTTGGTCCTCTTGATCTCATCCCTACATAATTGGGCAGCATGCCTATACTCTTCCCAGGATATTTGTCTCTGCTTTCACTGCTTGTGAAGCTCCTTCTTGATTTTTAATTTGACCAGTAGATCTTGGCTCAGCCACACTGGTCTCTTCCCTTTCTTGTTTGATTTCTTACACCTGGGGATCAAGATTTCTTGCAGTCACTGAAGAGTGTCCTTAAAAATCTGCCAGCTCTGTTCTGCCCCCTTGTCTCTAAGGACTGTTTCCCAGGATATCCTATTGACTAACTCCTTGAAGAGCTGGAAGTTTTCTTTTCTGAAGTTCAAGGTTCTGACTATGATTTTTGACCGTGCTCTGACCCAAAGTAGTGTGAATTCTACCAGTGCATGGTCACTGCCACCCAGGCTGCCTCTAATCTTGAGATCCCTGATGAGTTCATATCCATTGGTAATCACCAGATCAAGTATTGCTTCCCCTCTGGTGGGGGTGTCTACTTTCTGCCTCAGGAAGTTGTCATCAAGGCTCTCCAGGAGCCTCCTGGATTGTCTACTGCTGGCTGTATTACTTTTCCAGCAAATGTCAGGATGGTTGAAATCTCTCAGCAGGACAAGAGCCTGCAAACTTGATTCTTCCTGTAGTTGGAGTAGGAACGCTTCATCAAGAGTTTCCTCTTTATAGGGTGGCCTGTAGTAGATTCCAACCATAAGGTTCCCCTTGTTGTCTTGATTTCTAATTCCTACCTTGAAAACTATCATTCTTGTTGAACAACAACTTGTAGGAAAGGGCATTTCTTGTCATTTCTCACTCAGTTTCTACCTGGGGTGTAGATGCACCAGTGGAACTGGCAGCAGTAATCTATTTATTTATGGTAACTTGTCATGGTCTTCACCCATGCAAGAATCTTGCTGGTGACATGCAGTTGCCAGTGACACCTTTCTCTGTTAATTGGTCTGGAAAAAAACCAAAGCTAAGTGTCAGTGTTAGTGTCCTTTCTCTGGGCAAAGTATATTTTGAAATCATGAAATCATCGTCCTTCTCTTCAGCTATGGTGTTTTCATTGTTGATAAAGAAGGATATACAATAAAACTATTCAGAGAAAAGTAGACGAAGGTATATTTAGGTGTAATGTAAAGAGTGAATTTAAAAGGGAAGAGCCATACCATAGAATAAGTAGAATAGGTAAATGAGAAAAAACAGTAAAATGCATAAATACCAAGGACAGAGTGCTGTACATGTGGCATCACAGGTATGGAGAAAGACCAGTGGGGTAAAAGAAACAGAGACAACAGACTTTTATCAACCTACAGGTTTTTTTCATTGTCTTATTAATTTTTGATACAGTATCACTGAGAGCATGTGACAGTGTACTTACAAGCATGTTAATTACCTAATCTTTATCCTCAGCTGCAACATTTGAGAGTAGTTCTGTTGATGTCAGTGCAGCTATAAAGATTGTATGGATAACCATCAGTGTCAACAGAACTGTTTGGATGATTCAATAGGGCTGAGCAAACATCACAACATATTTTCCAGAAATACTTAGTTAAAAAAAAAACAACCCTGAGTTCTTTTTGTCTGCTTTTCTTTTCCCTTCTTGTACCTTTTCTGGGAAATAGTATATTTTAAAAGGAGGAGCTCCCACTGCACTACGCAAGAAGAAATAGTTATAGAGAAATACAAATTCCTGGACCATAGGGAACTGAATTACTCTATATTCTTTTCATTGTTTAACACCTGATCTTAACAAATATTTATTCTGGAAGCACTATTCATGGAAATAGCACATTTCAAATTATTATTCTGAAGTGTCTGCTTGATGAGACTTTTGAGAAAATAAGTATAATTATCAGCTGGCCTGAAGTGACATTCTAGCAGTTGAGGAAGAAAATCTGTACTGTGTAACACATATGTGGTTAATTACAATTCACTGGCATTTAAGCTGGTTGAAAACCAATCCAACTTTCATTCACAGAAATTAGACATGACACTAATATTAATAAAAAATAAACCCAAATCCCAAGAAGTTTATAAATCAAAATGCCTCACCACAACCACCACCAAAAACCAGCCTGCTAGAGCTTCATTTCTTCAGTGGAAGCAGAAAACAGTGTTAAATCATTTTTATGACTATCAATCATCTTCACTGGTCAGTTAGGAAGAAGATGACAGAACTTTGGGGCAGTTTGAGTAGCTCAGTCACTCTGGAGTGCCTCAGTCAAAGTTTCAGAAGCTGGCCTGGGGTCCACTTCTGTATCTTAGAACAGGACAAAACTAAAGCAACAGCTATCTTCTTCAGGATTTTCAGATCCCTGCTAATGAGGCAAATGATGATCCAGGAGCCAAACCCTAATTAATGCCTCAAACCCTACAGTGCACACACATCATAACATATTTTAGGGGCCACTATCTGCCCTGAGGCCAATTGGCATAACCTGTCTCTCTTACACATGCAGAGCAGAGCTTTCTTACCTGTTGAAACAGGATATCCATGTCTAAAATACCTTCCAGAATTCAACTCATAGCCCATGCTGAACCCTGGAATGTGGCCAGACTTTAAAGATACCATCCAGATGAGTGAGTGCCTTTCTGTATTGTGGAAAGACATAACTGCACTGGACCAAACTAAGCTACCAGTTTTTTAGTGCAGACAACTGTGTGCCTGTGAATAGTCCTTATCTCTGATTATTTTGTTAAGTAGTATGTAACCCTAGGCTTAGTATTCATAGATACAAACAACCAATGTTTTCCAATGAATCTAAGAGAAATCCTTAAGGTCCAAAACATTTTAAAATAAAAAATAAGGAAGGTTTTCGTTCTTTTGATGAACTGATGTGTGGAGCATAATGTACCATGTTATAGAAAGGCCCTCACTCATCTGGATGGTAGATGGATTTATTTTATGCCAAGTGTTTTTGTGTTGTCACATTTTCCATTTGCATGTTCTTTTTCCTGTATTTCACAGCTATCATTCTTTATGAATATTGTTTTGATTCCTTACTGACCAGAAATGTCACGTTCATGTCAAATTATTCTCAACTGATCTATACATAAGCAGCCTGCCATACCACTAAACAAATTCAATATGTGGTCCCAAAATAGATCCAATCTCTCTTTTAGCAATATAGTAATGTGAAAAATAAATATCTTAAGCGACCTGACATTATGTGCAGGACAAGAGGAATCAACAACACATTATAGTGAAACCCAGGAATTTTCCAAAACGTGTTTCATTTCTGTACAGACGTTTATTTCCTACTCCAGGCTGTTTCAAATACAAATCACAGGGTATATGAAATAAGATACATCAGTGTATTTTTGCTCATAACACTTTCTGATTTTATGCTATCAAATGTTATAGAATATCACGAGCTTGCTTGAATCTCACCTGCTCTGGCACTATCTCTGTCTCTAAGTGATTTGATGCCTCTTTCCAGGCCCACACGATCATGTGGAACCTTTATAGATTATTTAGTCCAACTTGCCTGCCACAGGCACAGACATTTTCACTAGATCATATTGCTCTAAGCCCCAACCAAACTGACACTGAACACTTTCAATGGTGGGACATCCACAGTTCCTCTGGACAACTTGAGCCACTGACTGTAACAAACAATGCCTTATCCATCTAACAGTCCATCTGTCAAACCCGTATATCTTTAATTCAGAGGTAAACACTTCCTTGATCTGCTGCACACTGATCTTTATGCACCCCATACATCTTTAGTTCTTCCTTTGTCCACTCAGTGTTTATGCTTAGCTCAGAAATTCCCCCCATGCTTTCATGGGTTAACAAGTGACATTTAATGGATAGGTACCAATCATCTGCTGCTTTGCAATAGCAGTTCAAGTGAAAAACACAGAGCTAAACCTTATGTCAGAAGGGTATCAGCAGATACCCTTGAAAAACCCATCTTGTTTTTTTAAGTTGAGCTACTATAGAGACAGAAACAGAAGATTTGATATCTACATCAGTGGAATAGGCTCCCCAGGGATGCCTGGGGCACCATCCCTGGAGCTATTGCAGGTGAGGTTGGCCAAGGCTCTGAGCAGCCTGGGCTAGTTGAGGGTGTCCCTGCTCCCTGCAGGGGGGCTGCACTAGATGACAGTTAGAGGTCCCTTCCAGCCCTAAACATTCTATGATTCTATGATAGGACCACGGTGTGACTGAGTCTGGTGCAGTGGGAAGAGCACTCACCCTGCAGCACACAGTGTTTAAGTTGAGGGTACCCATGGCCCAGTGGTGCATGGGACACACAAAGTATGATTGCATAGCACCATGTGAGGATGGGATGTCCATGGCCACCTAGTCCAATCTGCTCCTCAAAGCTGGGCCAACACCAAAGTTAGTCTAGGTCACTTAAGAGCTTTATGCAGTCAGGCCACACCATTTCTGTGAGTAACCTGCTTCATTACCTTCTTGGTTATTTTTTCATGTGCTGTGTTTCTACCAAACACCACTTTATCTCAGCACTACTAAAGATGAGAAGAAGCCAGACTTCTATCTCCTCTCTAATACAGGAGAACTTCTACTTAGCAGAATGACAGGGGAAAAAAAAAAAAAAAAAAGGAAAAAATAAAAGAGATAGGTCCTGCTTCAGCAACAAAATAGTTAAAATTAATGGAAAATCCTACTGGCTTCTCTTGCTCTTCAGAACAGCTGTAAGGGGGGCTAGCATTATCAGAGACAGGCATAACAGAACTAGGAAGAAACAAGGGCAACATCTCTAGTATACTGATGATGAAGGAGAAGAGTAAATTTCTCAGCTGAGTAGAATAATATCATTGGTATCCGGGATTTAAAACTTATTCAGTGAGTAGCTTGTACTTGAAAAATGACACCAATGCAGCAATCAGAAGACTACTGTAAGACACTGTGTAGCAGCCTGAACACAGTGCTAATGGTGTAAAGAAGCAATGTGTTTGAGGGATGATAGAGAATGGAGCAAATGGTGAGAAGGTTCAGGAAACAGAGATATTGGAGAACAGAAAGAAGCAAAGAGAAAATTTCAGAATATTCTGTGCTAGTAACTTTTCCAAGTCTGGTCCCAAATGAAAGCTCAAGTTGACCCAGGGAGCTTATACAGGCTTGTACTTCTTAATTTTTACAGTTTCTTTCCTCCCTGAGATTAAGGGAAGAAGTATGGATATGTTATGACAACATAAACTACAAAGGAAAATAACAGGAAGCAGAGGTACTGTAAAGTCTAGTGCTGATAAGGTAAGATAAAACACTTTTTTTTTTTCACCCGAAAATATAAAAACAGTTGCTTTATTTTAACCTCCTATAAAGAATTACATTAATTCCAAGAAACCCTACACAGAGAGCAGATAGTGAAGTACTGATGACAGATATCTTTCAACAGCATATTAGAAATTACCCAAATAAAGGTTTTGGAACCTAAGAACCTGGCTGTGTGCCAAGTTCTGCCTTTCACCATCTCAGATATAAAAGTGGTTGATGACACTTAAGTGGCTTACACTCTCTGAGTTATAATCAGACAAGAATTTTAAAGAGTAGACCATTACTTTAGTCTAAAGTAATGTACTTTAAGCAGCAGCATCTCACACCCTGTACCAGGTGACCCTTCTTTTCAGAAGCAGCATTGAGAAAAAATGAACAAATGCAAGTTGTCTCCTGGCTCTACAGTGGCTGCCAGTAAAAGTGAGTAGCAAGGATGCACAAGAGCATGCAGAGGAAGTCCCACTGGACAACTAAAAATTGTTTACTGAGAGCCAGTTCATTCTGGAACCCATCCCTTGACTCCAGGGAACAGCAAACGAAAAACAGGGGGAAATGTAAAGTTATACACTCCTCTGAATTTATAGAAGTGTCTTCTCTGGTTTTGGCTGTATATACAAAAACAGAGCCAAAGATAACCAAGGTCAACTTCCTTGCACTGAAAACAGCACATGGATAAATGTATTGGTTACCAAGAAATAAATTCCCTTAGAGTGTATAGGGTACAGAATGTCTGCATGTTACAGATCACACTATTCACAACTCCCTGCCCTTAGCCTACTGTGGGATTTGGCCTCTTTCATTAGTTCCTTTCTGTCTTAGTATTTTTGTAGTCATGCAAATGAAGTCACACAAATGAGTGGTTAAAGAAGACCTTCCTTGTAACAACAGACTTACAAAAGCAGGTACTCAGAGGTGCCTAGCATGCAATCACAAGAACAGAACAAATGGCTAATGATAGAAAACCTAAGGATTTAGGATCAGACTGCCACTGTACAATAATATATTTATCCATCTTTCACCTTAGTCAAATTGATGATGAAAGCACCTGACCTATGTGAACTTTTAAAGATAGTGAAAATTAACAGGGCACTAAAAATTAGATTTTGGTACTTCCTATGCCTTCCTGGTGCTACATTTATAAAGTCTGAAGATGCTATATCATTACAGGGCAAAATCAGTAGTTTTACAAGCTTCCAGTCTTTCTCTCAAGAATAAAATCTTCCAGTTTAATAAAGATGTTACCATAAGTTAGTGTAGGTGTCTAGGTCCCATACAGACTAGTGGGTGGATTTAAACCACTCCTTTCTGCAGTCATCAAGGAATAGCTGGGAAAATGTCTCTTAGAAGTTGCACAGCTGAATTCCACTCCTACTCTCTTAAATATATCATGTTGTGAGTCCCTGCTGCTATGTCTTTCTAGCAGCAATTCTTCATTATTGAGGTTTTGGGATTTGGGGATTTTCTGGAAATAAAATGAACATGGACTAGAAGAAGTCTGTATTTTCAACATGTCATACAATTTAAGTAACATTAAAAAGTTTCTGCAGTTTACAAATTTTAATGCCTATTTCACAGATAAGTAACATGGAAAAATTACTTGACTTGTAAAAACACAAATGAGAAACAAAATTTAAAATTTCTCTGAGACTGGGAATATTTTAACTGCAAAACAGTCACACCATTTTGGCTTATTATCTACACCTGCCCAAAAAGGTATAAAAAAATGGATTGTCAAACCATGAAACTGTTGGAATGAGGAGTTATGGCCCCATCACTACAGTGATTCCTTCGCACAGTGGGTCTCTGCTAGCAGCTCATTTGCTCTTTTTATTTTCATCCTGTCTAGTCTTCACAGGTAAAAAAATCAATTACTCCTTATGCAAATACTGATACTCTAGACATGAGTCTTCTCACAAATGATCCTAGTAAAGGTCAGGAATTTATTATGCTATATATCTATATTATAAGGAACATTGGTAGCACAGTACCATAAACACTCATAAATGTTCATAAATCATTAATAACAGGTTAACATTCATATTCTTTCTAGAATGTGCCTAGAAACAATCACGGGAGAAATAATTTTAGTGAAAGGACTGTACTATTTGTTGGCTGTTTGTATATTAATCAGGGGAAGAAATATACTTTTATTACATTATGTGCCCCTTTGCCTCACATATTCTGAAAGAGTTATTGTCCTTATTATTTCAGTTCCTAATGGCATAAGGCCAAAAGAAATAAGATTTGCAAAGAGTGCTAGCTAGAAATATCACAAAGAGAATACTCTGATGTTTAGGATTTTTCTTACTGCCATTTTATACTGGGTTTTGCAGTGCATGCCTGCTGAGACTGATGTTGCTAATAAGACCGTGGTCAAAAGTCACTGCAAAAAATTACCACACTGGTTTATGTTACGTCTGTGTTCCAACCTTAAGCAGTTTTTTTCTTCATTACATCTCTGCTTGGACACAAGCCAATTTGCAGATGAACCCGGAGATCAAGTTATGAAAAATTCTCATTCATATCAGTGAAAAATTCATTTCCTAAGTTGAACTTGCTTCTGAAGGCGCTGTAATGAAAGTGGTTGACTCTGTATCTGGCTGAAGCAGATGAGACAATTCCTTCCACTGCTCCTGCTGTGGGAGTGATAGCTTCCAGCAAGGGACAGATAACAACCAGTTGGCAGAGAGAGGCAGCAGAAGGGAGTTACCCTCAGCCCTCACAGCATTTCTGCACTGACTGCCTACACACTGCCTGAGACTTCTGGACACCAAGGAATAAAGGATTTGCTTCACCTTTCTTGTCCACATCAGACTATCAGAGGCAATCAAACACAAAATAACAAAAGGGTTATATGGTCACTTCCTTGACCTTCTTATCCCTGTGCAGTAGTGTTTCCCAGAAGGGCTGGGATATTTATGTATCATTCAGTTCTGGACTATGCCTTTCTTCTAGCTCTCTCCCTGTTATCTGAAAATAAATTAGAAAATTAGATCATTTGCCCACTATTCTTTTCTTACTTTGCTGGTATTATTTTTATTGCTCTTGATTTTCTTCAGCCTAACTTCCTCAGCCTGTACCACTGAACTCAATGGAAATTCCAAAATGAATTTAAATGCATGATTTCAAAAAGGTATCCAAGAAGACAAGACCAAGCCTATGTTTTCAGCACCATCTGATGTCACCATAAATATATAAAAGTCTGGAAAATAATAGGTCTCAAATATTTTCAAGAACTCAGGTGTAAAATTAACATATGTGTCAGCAGTTCTATCAATGTCATCAACTCATCCACTGGAAATTTCAGATAACCAAAGTCTTAAAATTGGAATGAAATGTAACCCTCCCTATGAAAAATATTTTCCATCTTTCCATTTAGAATAAAAGCTGTATAGTGTCCTTAAGACCTCCTGTTTTAGGCTAAAACTATTCAATGCCTTGAAAAATACCTAATTTATATATTTTTAATTATTTTTCATCAGTCCTTGGTAACCCAGATATACTTACTCCTAATTAATGCATGAAAAAGACATGCAGACAGGCTTCGACAGTGCATCAGGATTTCTCAGTAACAGATTTGCTGTTCAATTTCAAAGTTTGAAATTGATCTGTTTTGCCTGAAGTCCTTCTCTGATTGCCTCTCTAATGCTGCAATTTAGAAATACATTTGAAAACAGTGTACTTTAAATGTCAGTGGTATAAACAATTAAAAAATACATTTTGAAATATATAAAATATTGAAAAATTTTGTTACACATTGTATTGGGTTTGCATGTCAAAGTTTTGGTAGTGGGGGGCTACATGGGTGGCTTCCGTGGGAAGCTACCAGAAGCTACCCCTATTCCAATAGAGCCAATGTGAGCTGGCTACAAGACAGACCTGTTGCTGGACAAGAGGGAACCCATCAGTGAGGTGGAAATGGGAAAAAAACCCCCAACATCTGCACAGTAGAAATTGCAGCCAGAGGGAAGAGTGAGAATGTGAGAGAAACATCTCTGTAGACACCATGGTCAGCAAGGAAGGAGGAGGAAGGAGATGGAAATGATTGAAATACCAGAGCAGAGACTGCTCTACAACCCGTGGAGAGGACTGTGGTGAGGCAGGCTGCCTCCCTATAGCCCATGTATGTTAACAGTGGAGCAGATACCCACCTGCAGCCCATGGAGGACCCACACTGGAGCAGCTGGATGCTCAGTGACCTTGTTGGAAGCCCGTGGTAGAGCAGGCTTCCTGTGGATGCATAGAGAGAGAAAAGTCCACACTGGAGCAGGTTCTCTGGCAGGACTTATGACCCCACGGGGGGAGTCATGCTGGGGCACTCTGCTCCTGAAGTACTGAACCACACAGAAGGGACCCACACTGCAGCAGTTCATGAAGAACTGCAGCCCGTGGAAAGGACTCACGTTGAAGAAGTTAATGAAGAACTGTATCCCACAGGAAAGACCCCAGGATGGAGCAAGGGAAGAGTGTGAGGTCTCCTCCCCTGAGGAGGAAGTTGCTGCAGAGTGACAAACTGAATGCAAGTCCCATTCCCCATTCCCTTGTACTGATGAGGGGGAGGAGCTAGAGAAAATAATGAGTCATTTTTAACATGGGTAGAAGAGAGTTGTGAGGGAAAGATAGGGTAAGAGTTAGCTTTTATTTCTTATTATCATGCTCTGATTAGATCTGTAATAAAAGCAATTCATTTCCCCAGATCAAGTCTGTTTTGTTCATTATGTTAATTAGTGTACGATCTCTTCAGCTGAGGAGGGGGAGTGATAGAGTGGCTTTAGTGGGCACCTGGTGTTCAGCCAGCATCAACTAGCCACATAAATGTAAATTGAAAGTCTTGAAATATCTACATAAGGCCTTAGGAAATGTTCTGGAAGATGTATTATAACCTAGTACACCAAAGCAATTTTCAGTTTACTGCTGAATCCTACATTCTGATTCTTATGACTTACTGATGTGCTGAGCTGTTTTTGAAAGACAAAATTATTATTAATTAATACATGGAGTTCAGCATATGCTTAAGTACTTTATAAAGCAACAAAATTAACTCTGATTCTTATACTTTGCTCTTTTTAGATACCGAAAACTCTAATGATAATGATGAAATATAAACCAAATAACAACAATAAAGCAGAGTGATCCTACAGAAAGGACTGATAAAAGATAAAGACACTCACCTATCAGCCAGGGAACAGTTTCCACAGTTGTAAATGAGGTGTATCACCTCGGGCCCCTGAAGGACAGTAGAAAACATCTTCTAAAATCTAATCAGATAATCAGAGAAACAGAATGTTTTGGGTTGGAAGTGACATTTAAAGATCATCTAGTTCAATCCCCCTGCAGTGAGCAGAGACATCTTGAACTAATAAGGTTCCTCAGGGCCCCATCCAACCTGACTTGGAAAGTTTCCAGGGATGGGTCATCTACCACCTTTCTGGGCAACCTGGACCATTGTTTAACCACCCTCACTGTGAAAAAATTCTTCCTTATATCTTGCCTAAATCTACCCTCTTTTAGTTTAAAACCATTACCCCTTGTCCTGTTGCAACAAGGCCTGTTAAAAAGACTGTCCCCATTTTCCTTACAGACTCCCTTGAAGTAATGAAAGGCTTCAATAAGGTATCCCCAGAGCCTTCTCCAGGCCAAACAGCCCCAACTCTCTCTGCCTTTTCAACTCTCACTCTGCCAGACAGGCTCACCCTTCTCTCAGAGAGGAATGTTATCAATCTTTTTTATTCAATTCTCACTTTAAACCATCTTTCTCATTCGGTTGCAATTCTGTAGGATTTAAACAAGCCTTTTCATCAAATACTCAATGCTGATAATCAAATTAGTTGTTGAAGTAGTAGCTGCCAAATCCCTGCAGTCCAAAGAATGATTATACATACAATCCCTTGAGCAACCATGCATAGCAAGCAAAATAATAATTATCTTGTTTGATTTATGGACAACTTACAGAGAGAAAAAGCCTGTAATAGGAAGCAATATATATCTCATAGCCTATTAATTGCTGAAGGACTACCAGATCATCTACTCTGGGCACCTGTAAACCATATAGGCATCAGTATCATATTGCAGAAACAACCCATGGAGAAGAATTTATGTTCTAAAATAGCAGGTTGGATTAGAAGACTTTATGGAACAATGCATTTACTCACTTTTCCAGTAAGAAGACATCCAGAGCCAGATGTTAGGAAAAGTTAAATACATTTTTATATCTGAATTCCCTCCTTCTTTGAGGCTTGATTACTCATTATTTAGCACTATTCCCTGAAGACAGAGCACAAGTTTCTCTCCTGAGGCATGGCATCTAACTCAGAGAAGCTTATTCTTAACAAACATGGCCAAAATGATTTCCAGTTTGCTTGACCTATGAGTCAAAGCATCAAGAAGGGAAAAAAGTTACTTTTCATTCTAAAGGAACAGAAGGAACTTGGATGTCCCAGGTCTTGGCAAACATGTTATGCAACCTCCTGTGGACTGTCCATCTAAACTTAATGAGCCTTACATTCTTACAATATCTTTTTTTACATCACATTCAGCCTTCCCCACAATTCAGACCATTTTCTGGTCATTTCCTCAGCACCACTGGATACATCTTGCTATATTGACTTGTGTTTTTACAGTTAGTTTAATGATTCAAGAAAAATCAGAGTCATTGTTATAGGTGACTGCCTTCTAAAGGGAATTGAAGGCCCAATATGCAGACCCAACCCACGTCTAAGGGAAGTTTGCTGTCTCCCTGGGGCCAAAGTTAAAGATGTGGTAAGGAATCTTCCTACCCTGATACAACCTACAGATTATTATCCATTACTGACCTTCCAGATAGGTGTCAACGACCTTGAAAGAAAAAAACTGAGGGCTATCAAGAGAGACTTAAGGGCCTTGGGACAACTGGTTAAGGGATTCGGAGCACAGGTGGTGTTCTTCTCTATCCATCTTCTTTCTACAGCTCCCCAACGTGCCCCTGCTGGTAATCAAAGGGAGGGGCAAAGGACATTCAGAGTGTTCTGTTTTGCTGTTTAAATTGTTGTTTACCTCATATACAAATACACCTATATATATTTGTGCATATATATATATATATATATATCATTATATATAATTATATAATTTCCTTAATAATTCTTGTATCCTATATGCCTTTTGGTCTCGTATTGCTAAATTCAAGTTAATTTTCCAAACCAGGGCACTTCAGTGAAGCTGAAGAAATGAATTGGTGAACTGTGTCTCTAGGATAGAACTTCCCTTCTATGCCCGATTATTTCACATATAACAAAGGTTAACAGGCCTTTAGATTTTTTCTCTGCTCTGTCAAGTAGTCAAGATATAAACAAGATTAAGGTCTATCAGCTGTAAAATTTACTAGGAATTTTTATTTCTGTTTTTTAAGAACATAGAAATGAACTTTTAAGGACTTTTTAACAAAACCCTATTTACTTAGAGCATTTTTATCTTCTTTCTTCTGTATTACAGGTAAATGAAACAGACTGAAAAAAAAATAAATGCCAATTTCTAGTCAGAGTTCTCAGAATCTGCATTTCTCAGGTAGTAATTACTATATATGTTCTTCAAAACCAAAATAGGTCTGATACTTCAGGTTGATTTCTCTGATAAGAAATATTTTGGCTATGTATCACACAAATTATCATTCACATTATGAAGTATGATCCCTTCTAACCTATGTGATTCCTCAGAGGGTTCATGGATGCTCAGAAAATAACTACTTCAGAACCTTGTTTTATCCATGAGCAAAAATTTTTATATTAGTAGCCTGATCCTGTCAGTCAACCAACCAGTCATCCATGTTTGCCAGCAAGAGTTGTCCATATTCAGTTATTCCTTAGACACAACATGAAAACTATACAGGTCTCCTTTGGGCAGTCACCACAGTAAGTCACTAAATGTAAATCAAGTTTGCTTTACTGATGAAACTTTGCCCTAAAACGCTGTGTACAGAGCATATGTTTTGAATTGTCTGTATATGTAGAATAATAAAATGTTCTTTCATTCCTAATCAAAACATGTACTAGTACATTTTAGGACACTTTTCTTCTTAGCTAGCTGAGAGTTAATTTATATTTATAAAAATGTTCCTCTCCATAGGAATTCCAGTTAAATTCTGAAGAGGCAAACAACTCTGCATTCTTCAAATATTGTGCATGGCAGAAATATCAGAAATGTGTAGCATTATTTAGGAATGTGTGCATCCAGCAGACTACATGTGCTTTCCATGCCTCAGTAATCTAAACCAGAATAACACAATATGAAATGTTCCTCCCTATTATCCCCACAGTACTGGCATAACATAGTGGCTTCCTGAATCCTTGGCACTCTAGGAACAATTCTTTTGTTCTCATTCATCCCAGGAAGAACAGGGCTATCTCTGAATCCTGGGGTTCTACATACACCTACTAGTGTATTAGTGCCTGGCTCTTGCTCACTGCTACCCTCAACTGGCAATAAGTGCTGATCAGATAGAACTGATCAATTTGTATACAGGGATTAGCCCAGTCCCTTTAATGGACCAGGAACTCAAAGTTTAATTGGAAAAACTGAATTAAAAAGCAATGGCTGCAAACAAACATCTCTAAATCCCAAAGGAGAGAGATGGTGGTTTAGTCCCTAACTAAGCACACTGATTTGCTTTGTCATGAAGCTGACTGATTAACAAGTTTCTTGAGCTTCTGTGTGTCATTAATTGGTATTTGCACTGGACTAAGTTTTGAGAGAAAGGAACAGTTTTGTCATTAAGGCTGTGGACTGGTAAACAGTAAACATAGGATGATTTCCCTATTCTGCCATGGACACCTGAAGATGCAAATAGCAACTGTCCTAGTTTGGACAGGTATTATCTTAAATTTTTATAAATGCGAGACCAGGGGCTTATAAGGAGAAAAGAATTTATTAAAACAATATATATATTTAT
>JANHGL010007012.1:0-32158 GCA_024611195.1 Ceyx melanurus
CAGCTCTGGAGAAAGAGACCTGGGGGTCCTGGTGGACAGGGGGATGCCCATGAGCCAACAATGTGCCCTTGTGGCCAGGAGGGCCAACGGCATCCTGCGATGCATTAGGAGGAGTGTGGCCAGCAGGTCAAGGGAGGTTCTCCTCCCCCTCTACTCTATATTGGTGAAGCCCCACCTGGAATACTGTGTCCAGTTTTGGGCACAGTAATTTGGTCACATTTCCTATCTATTCTTTTTTACTTTCTTGTGACAAAATAACTTTTAATTTTGTAAAAGATAAACCAGCCAACATAGTGCAGGAGATCCAGACAAATCACACATAGATCAATATGATCGGGTGAATGCCACTTTATAATTCTTCCATACAGATATATATACCCTTCATATATGAGTAAACAAATGTCTATTGGTGAAACTATAATGCAAATATAATGGTGTGACAATAAAGCAGTTTACTGATTGGTTATTACGTGCTGATCATATAGCAGTCCTACAAAGCCTATTTCTTTAAAGTTATTGACAATTGTTCCTGTTTTAGCTAAACAAGGTAGCCTTGAAATTTGTTAATTAAGATTTGTTACTTCAGGTGGCCTCATGTTCTGCTACTTAATAACTGATGTCTTCAAGGCTGAATTGTTCACATGTCCATTGTCACTCAGGAATTTATCAACAATTAATTCATCAACAACATAGCTCTTCTGCTTCGTTAATTGTAGCCCAATCATTTCTATACGGCATTGTGTGGTACAGTATAGAAACATTCATAGACAACTTCTAGGACAATGGGGAAAGTAGCTTATTTCTAATTCTTTTGTATTCCAGGCTCAAGAGAATCTGCAGACTTGTGGTACAGTAGTCATGTCTCCACCCTCACTAACCCTTAGAGTGGGGACAGTTAGACAAGAGATTGCAGGAGATCTCAGGTAGGGAAGTTATATTTCCTTTCTACTCTGTAATGAGGCAAAAGAGGCTTTGTTTGGGGTCTAATCTGTCTATTTGTGTTCGTGCAATTCTGGTACACTGCTAGGGTAAAATAAAAGCCCTCTGATTTTAGATACAGGGAAGAATTCACTGTGACTGTATAGATTTTTAGCAGCACTATCAAAAACCCTGGGGTTGGGAATGAACTCTAAGCTATTTCTGTGAGTACTTGTACATAACCTTAGTGGGTGTTCCTGTAATGCCTTGTGTAATCAACTGTGAAGAAGTCTCAAGTTCTGTCTTCTAGTCCTTCTAGCTTTACAGAAGTTCAGGTCTGGAACAGTGTGTATAAACCTCAGCAATCACACAGGGTGACAGATTTTCCCTGAGATGCAGGTGGTGTAATGAGCATCACTAGTCTATCATTGCCCAGAGGCTCAAAAGGACAGAGATTCAGCAAAAAATGTTCACTGTAGAACTTGTAGAGTTTAAAAAGATAAATACCCTGGGTTGTTCTGTTAGGTTTTGGTTGTTTTTTTTTGATAAGTTAAATGTGTAAAGATTATAGTCATCACTTATTAAAAGCTTTATTTCAATTGCAATCTTCTACGAGCTTTTAGTCTAAGGAAGACTAAAAGGTGGTACTTTCTGCTACCTTTCATTTTCTATCCTCTGTTGCTCCAGTGCTGTGTCTTCTCCACATTCCCTGATAGAGATAGAGCTGTAATACTGCAAGACCCTCATTGTACTTGTAACTCTGGTTTGTATCAATTGCAAAAGATTTTCACAAAGTCATGAGGAAAAGGACAAAGCTCAGAGTGATGGATGGGAAGACTGTGAAGAAACAGAATTCCTTTAATGAACTGCAAGTCTTTATAGGCCAGTTTTTCAAATAGATTTGTGCACTGTTGCATGTACTAGTTGGAACCTGTGGCCTAATTAATTTCCTGTGTCTGTTTGTGACTGCCTATAATTACAAGGGGGATAACTCACCGAAGTAGTCTTTTGATGTGTGCATATATGCATTCCTGTTTCATAGAATCATAGAATCATTTAGGTTGGAAAAGACCTTTAAGATCATTGAGTCCAACCATTAACTTAACTTGACCAAGTCCAGTGCTAAACCATGTCCCTAAACACCACATCTACACAACTGTTAAATATGTCTAGGGATGGTGATTCAATCACTTCCCTAGTCAGCCTGTTCCAGTGCTTGATAATCCTCTCTGTGAATAATTTTTTTCCTAATATCCTACCTAAACCTCCCCTAGTGCAACCTAATGACATTTTTTTCCTCACTATCACTTGTCACCCAGGAGAAGAGACAGGCACTGACCTCACTACAACCTCCTTTCAGGTAGTTGTAGAAAGCAACAAGGTCTCCTGGCAGCATCCTTTTCTTCAGACCAAACAACCTGAGTTTCCTCATCTACTCCTCATAAAACTTGTGCTCTAGGCCCTTCATCAGCTTAGTTGCCTTTCACTGGACCTCAATATCTTTCTTGTAGTGAGAGATCCAAAACTGAACACAGTATTCAAGGTATGGTCGCATCAGTGCTGAGTACAGGGGGATGATTACCTCCTAGTCATGCAGGTTACACTATTCCTGATAGAAGCCAGGATGTCATTGGCCTTCTTGGCACACTGCTGGGTCATATTTAGCCAGCTGTCAATCAGTACTCCCATAGTTGAATCACTGTGCATAAATATGGCAACTGGAAGTCTAAGATGTCATGTCATATGTTTGTTTTGATAAATGTCGTAAATATGGTGCAGACATGGAAAGCAAAGGTTGTTGAGTGCTCATTTAACATCTTATTTTGTAAGGACATTTATGAGCATTCAAAGGTGAGAGATTACTACTGTAAAAGGATCTGATGTTTGTCAGCATTCTAAGGGAATGCATCTTTTATGAGGAGTGGTGTCTTTTCAGTGATTACACATCTTCAGCTGCTGGAACTTAAGAAGTAAACTAGATATATGGAGAGAGTATGATGTTAGTATTTCCAAGGGTCTGTACCAGGGCAGCAGCTGTGGAAAATTTGTCTCTAATCCACATTGTATCAGCATCCACTCCTAAGTAACAATGCGAGTACAGCAATTTTTTAGCATCTGCACGTGGACAAGAGCTTGTGACCTTTCTTTCCAGACACAGATCTAGCCTCTATTATCCCTGCTTGAGATTAAATAATTTTTTATTTTCTCCATATTTTTCAAAGACTAAAGCTCTACCCTCTAAATAGTACAGTTACAGTCATTTCTTTGCTAGCAGGTGCAAGAAACACTGGATCATTATTCTGAATATAACGTCTTGCACCTGCTTTGGGGCATACAGCAGCTCTGGCTGCTGTGCTAAGGATATGGCACAAACTATCCTATAGGTTCATTTTTCAGTTTATATGCCTTAAAGAGAATGTACAGGTATAAAAAATGAATCTCAACACAAATGCACTACATCTTTATAGTTAAGATACACTTAAACATTAAGCAAATAATAGCTGTCATAAAATCTGCTATGCTATTATATTTCTACAATTTCACTTACAGGGCAAGACAAAGGGAAAAAAATGAAGCAGTTTCATATTTTTTTTTTAACTTTGTAAACAACCCCCAAAATGACCACATACAACCAGCAGATTAATAATAAAGGCACTTATTTAAATTAGTATAACTGTTTCTTCTATGGTCTATGCAATTGACTGCTGTATATTATGCAGAGGGGTTCTACCTTTGTTTCCAGTGTTTATGACCAGCTACCACAACTGAGGTGTAAATTACATTGGATGTAACTTACAGGGTTTTGGCAAACCCTAGGCAAAAGAGCTCCTACCAGATGAGTTAACTTCTAGCATTTACAGGCATGTGGCAGCTTGAGGAAAGTCTAGTCCTTTTATCTGGCAGCTGAAAGGAATCAGACCTCCTTTGTACAACGATAAGTGCCCTGTTGTGCAAAGCCAATGAGCTGAAAGGAAGAGAGTGAGAAAGGGCTAAGAAACACTGCAGAGAGGCTCCATTGTTAACTACTTGTCCATCCAGAGTATTGAAAGGGCATCTAGGTAGGAGAATTATATACACTACTCAGACTTGAGGATTACATCACCCCACACGGCTTTCTTTTGTGTCTCAGCTGCATTTCTCACCTTCATGGCAATTCAGATCCTATTAGAAAGTGTGTTTTGAACATTATTCCCCTCAGTCAGTGAGTGTCTGACTTGCTACTTGTTGGACAGCTTCAAGGTGCAAATGTCAGTACACACAATGCCATTTTTTTCTAGTAAATTGTCCTATGCAAAATGTTCTAATGCATCCAAATTATATATGTTTCTAAGGTACTCTTCGAGGGATTAATTTTATGAATGGTGAATAATGGCATTGAATTTGTGTGTTATCCCAAGGGTCTCTAAAGTAACAAGGAAAGTGCTGATTGATGTAACTTATCCTGAAGCAAAACAACTCAGTTATCTAGGTGTATTCTAGAGCTCAGCAAAATCACGAGAGATCCTAAAACTGAATATTTTGGCTTCAGTTCACTATCAGTAAGCTTTTTCCTTTTCTGGCATGAAAAGTGAATCAAAAAAAAAAGAAATCTATCTGACTTTTTTTTTATGGCATACTTTTCTTGAAATTTACAGTAGAAAAATGTCACTTGTAGTTTATGTGTTGTTTAGTGAAAACATAATATACATTTATTTAGTCAAAATGTCAAGTCTCCTTCCTCTAGATGTCTACTACAGGTAATAATCAGTAAGACTGCTAAAATTATCCATATTTTCTCTACAACAGGGTCATACAAAAGATCTAGTTTAAGTATTAAAATTCCTATCACATGTGCTAAAACACAGCAATTCTCTGTTCTACAGTTCTTAGTAGACTGCTCTGTAGCACTATGAAAGCTAAACAAGGATTGAAATATCAATTGATTGGAAAGTCAGCTATAATGTGAATGGGTCTTTGATCATCACAGTTTCAGCTAGGAAATAATAGAATAATTTAGTTTGGAAAATACCTTTTAAATCATCCAGCCATGAACCCAGCACTGTCAAGTCCACTGCTAAATCCAATGGTGCAGCTTGAGGCCATTTCCTCTTGTCCTGTTTCATGTTCCTTTGGAGAAGAGACTGAATTCCACCTTATTACAACCTCCTTTCAGGTAGTTATATAGAGTGGTAAGGTCTGCCCTGAGCTTCCTTTTCTCCAGGGTAAACAACCTCAGTTCCCTCAGCTGCTTCTCGTAACACTTGTTCTCTAGATCCTTTACTGGCTTCATTGCCTTTCTTTGGACACATTCCAGCACATGACAGTATAAAGAATAGTTAATAACAGACAGAGAAATTTCTATTCTCTGCTTAAGAAAATTGCAACCAGCAGTTGTACGATGGTTAGATGACTACTGAAAATCAAAGAATAATATTACTTTATTTTGGATATAGCATCTAGTCCTTGACTGTTAGGCTAGTCAGTACTTCTGTGGCTCTACTAAAATAGTATTTATCCTTTCCTAGAGTCACTAGTACCAATGAGCTGGCACACTACTCAAACTGTCTCCATACCTAAAATGACAACTCCTTTGGGATACCTTGCTATATCTTCAAACTTTAATTGACAGCTCCTCTTGCTGTAACATATCTCTAATTACTAAACTTATGTGTTTCCTTGATCCACCTGGTTGTCAGAACTGACTCCCAAGAGCCAATAAACCATGGAAACAAGAAAAAACCACCAAGGATTACACATTCTTCCTACTGACAGGAGACAGATTCTGTTACATTGCAGCTGCAGTCTGATCCTAATGTTGCAACAAGTGTAAACTCTTTTATTCTCCTACAAAATCTTAAAGGGGTGAACAAATAGTTTTGTTATTAACTAATTACCAAATCCTAATTAAAAACAAAGTAATCAGTTTAACCTTTTATCTTTCTTTATCAATTTCTAGGTAAATTAAAAGTTCTTGACTGCCTATAATTGTGGAAATTATTTGAAAATACAATTAAGTGAATTGTGTTTGACAATGAATATTTATAACTCAGCTATGGCACTTAATAGTGAATGGTAGATCACCAAATGAATAGTCTACCACTATATCATCTCGATTAAATAGGTATGCAAATCTTTTTCAAATATCTTGTTTCATTTTTTTATTTTTTGTTCCTAGATATTTGTGGAAATAAAGCCTGGTAAATTAAATGTTAGCAAAAAAAAAAAATAGATGAAGAAAAATAAGACTGAAATAAATTAATAACAAAAGAAAGGTTTTTTAAAAAAATTTTTGTTTCTCCATTGACTTCTATAGATCCAAGTACTTGCACACCTTGCACACACAGCGGGGACAATATAGTTAGGGACAGATACAGTTGCTACTGTAATTGAAATATATACCTTAGGACCTGGAAATCTTCATACTGGTGACAAGTGCATGCTAATGTACTAAATGCTAATAAGGTATTGCTACATTTACCCCCATTTGTTAACCCCCATTTGTTAGGTGGAGATGCTGACTTCTGATATGTTTACATTGTTTAAACAGGCTCAGTGAAGTTTATTTGCTTCTGTTAATAATACACAGGAAACCATGATGCAGATGTTTTGGTACAGGCTGACTGTCTCTTTTGTGTTCATCAGGGCTCTAGCACAGAGGGACTCTGATCTATGACTGGAGCTTTTAGGCACTCCTGTGAAGGGGAAATTCAGATGGTAATTGCTCAGTGATAATAACTGGGGACTGAAGAATGACCTGGTTTAGCAGGCAAGAAGGCCTGACTGCAGAACCATGTTAAAATGACTAGAAGCATCAGTGCCAGAGGGGGAACAATGCCATACAAAGAAGCATAACTTTTCTTGCAGATAGGATGGAAATGTTGCAATGCTGACTTGTAATGACAGGATTGGTGCTGGAGCAAGTGTGCATAAGGAATAAGGTCATTCTGCATCTTTGCAACCTACCTGTAGAAAGCTGCAACTGTTTAGCCCTGAGAAGGTTCAGGGAGGAATTTCATCAGTGTGTATAAATACCTGAAGGAAAAGGTGTAAAGCAGACAGAGACAAGCTTTTTTCACTACTGGCCAGTGTCATAACAAAAGTAAATAGCCTCAAACTAAAATAGAGGAGGTCCTGGTCTGAACACCAGGAAATTTTTGATTCTGCAAGTAAGAGATTATCTGGGTCATACAGTTGGAGAAGGGAAGGGCCAACCAATTGACTGCAGAATCTCCACTGTACTGTAAATTCAACCCAGACCTCACCCTCCTTACAGACAGCTTTCTCATGAGGCAATCTAGTTGCAGGATGTGCTGTTTGCTCCCAGTTTAAAATTCTCCAAATGTTCTCCTTCCATACAATTTCAAGTGTACAACCTGCTGAGCTTTTCATACTCACTCAAGCATGTTACACTCGCATCATGAGAAGTGTAAATGTCTATCCTGATTCATGGTATGCATTTAATGTTTGCATTTTATAGTGCAGATCTGGATACACTGAGGATTTATTACCTCCCCTGGAGCTTGCTTTTCTATTGGGCCCCTCATCTTGAAGTCACTATATGCTATTATGCTTACTACTACTATCTATGTGATGCATTGTTCTCACATAGGTGCATTAGATGAAGTAAGCCTTGGCAATGTCTATGCTGCTGTTGCTGCCATATGATCTGCCCTTGAGGGTTCTCCAGCAACATTTTAAAATATTTCAGCTATTAACCCTGACCTCCTTTTTCTATTGAATTCCTGCCCAGATTACAAGAAGTAGCTTCAGAAGGAAAGAGCTAATGCAGAAATGCACTCTGGCTGTGCATTACACTTGAATCATATATGGAGATACCATTATGGCAAAACCATAGCTCCCCTCTCCTTGATTTTTAGTCTTGCACGTGCAGCCCACTCAGTTGACCACTTGTGCAAAAGTTCTATTCTGCACTCTCTCAACTCTTCATAGTTCCAAGATCCACTTACTGTATCGACCGATATGCCACATTGTGATCTGAAACCTGGAGACTCAGTCCTGTTCGAGACTTGGTACTGTTAAAGGACTCCATGTGAAACATGCCCTGTCTCCATATTGGGCTGGTACACTCCAAGTGTTTCTAATGACCCACACAGTGGTGAAGGTTGCAAAAAGAGCTCCATCTGTCATATTGTTGTAAGGTAGTGACACCCTAGAAACTCTGGGAACGTCTGGAACAACCAAGTCTGCTGAAAGGATGTCTACTGTCAAAAGACATCTCCATCACAGGAGAGAAAAAGAGCTGGAGAACTCTATGACAAGAACTGAGGTTAGAGGTGAAATTTCTGGGTGACAGTTCTGGCACCCTCTCTCCAAAAGTACTGCAAACAGCACCAAGGTACAATCTGACACTGAGAAACCTGAAAGTGAAGGCTGGGACAACATAGCTTGTAAACACTTGTCTGCTGAGGCAAGCCAAACAATACTTGTAAGATTGTGTGTATGCACACATATATATGTATGGACCCTCTTGTTGGAGAAGAATTGTCCTATGTTATACCTCTTGCTATAATGCTAATAGGGAGCATTGGCATTGCCTCTGTTGGCTTTCTCACTGAGGATGCCCACTAATGCTTCTTGGGAGTGTATCTTGTGAAACCAATGGGCAGAGTTCTCATGAAACCCTGAACCATTGAGTGTCAGAGATTCCCTGTATATCTGACTACCTAGTGAACTAAAACATCAATTTGTATGAATATTGAAGGTTAAAATGAAGATTATGGATGTGAGACAACATTCAGTTGCATATGGAATCTTGTGTGTGATGTTACCATCAAACAAGGGAGATTCAGATAAAAACATACATACAATTAATCACTAGCACGTAATACTACGAATTCTGAAACTGACATTCTTTATGGTATTTCTGATTGCATGCTCTGTCATTCCTTCAGTTGGAGGAGACCTTAAAGATCATCTAATTCCAACCCTGTGCCATGGTCAAGGACATCTTCCACTGGATAAGATTGTACAAGGCCCCATATAACCTGGTCTTGTACACATCCAGTGATGGAGCATCCACAACTTCCCAGGGCAACCAGTGTATCATGATCCTCAGAGTGAAGAATTTCTTTCTAGCTTCTAATCTAAATCTACCCTCTTCCAGTTTATCTCTCATCCTATTGCTACAAGCCGTTGTAAAAAGTAGCTCCCCAGCTTTCCTGTAGACCTTCTTTAGATACTGGATGGACACAATTAAGTTTTCCTGGAGGCTTCTCCAGGTTGAACAACTACAAGTCTCTCAGCCTGTCCTTGTAGAAGAGGTGTTCCAGCCCTCTGATCACATTTGTGAATACAGAGTCAGGTTAAATTGTCTGGAAACAGCAATGCCAGAGGGGGACAACTTCATACAAGGGAGCATAAATTCCCTTGAATATAGGATGGTAAATGCCACAGTATTGACTTGTAACAGTATGTTTTGTGCTGGTGCAAACGTACATTAAGGGATTGTCTCATACTGTGTCTTTGCAGATGCCTGTCAAACCATATGTATGGTGATGGGACTTTGCCTAATGACTTTGCTCATTAAATCTCTTTATACTCAAACACAAAATATGCTTAATTTGCCTTAAGGTGTGTGACAAAAAATTCCCAACATTTGCACTACAAATTAAAAACCAAACAAACACCTGTCTTTTATATTGCTGATTGACCTGGAAATTATTCTTTAATTAACTTTAGAGAGATCCTTCCTCTGAATGATGGTGAAGTAGTATCAGTGTCAAACTCTTTAAGACTAAGATGATGTTGTCATATGGCCAAGTGGCAGCAATACTTTTGGAGCCTAATTTCCAAATATTGCACTCAAAACTGCAATGACTGTGGAAAGGTGTAATGAGTCTGGAAAGGTATAATGAGAATGGTTTACTGAAAGGCTACAAGAAAAGTCTGTTCCCAGGTTTTATGGAACCACTGTCCAGTGCATATCCTCATCATATCTTGATAATTCTTATAATCCCTTATTTCTCAAAGTTTATTTTATTGCATACGGCAGAAAAAAAAAAAAAAGATTCATATTCTATCTTTGTACTAGTTTTTAACACAATGTCTCATCACTTCAGCACATGCAAGGTACAATGTTCTGCCAGTTTTCTGGGGTACTCCTCCAAAACAGTGGTTTCTGAGAGGGAATCTTCCTGCACTGCAGAAAAATCACAGTTTCACAATCTGAGTCATCCTCATAATTGCAAATGGAGACTCATCTGTGTGGACTGTTATGACTAAAATGTCTATACTCCTTTCCTATGTCTTCTGCCACTCAGTTTCATTGACTTTCAGATATTTTATCCCTCTTCCTTTCTCATGTAGCCTGTGCTCTTTTCAGTTCTGCTAAAAACCAAGTCTGGAACTGTTAACCCAAATGTACCTAATTACAAGCTGCATGTGAACCAGAAGAAATCAATTTGAAGAGCCTTGCAAAGTCAACATACTTGTATGTTCCACTGTCCTTTACAGCTACTATTCACACCTACCCACAGTTTTTATACCTCTTTCATCAGACTTGTATGCTTCTCATATTTTCATCCTAGCAATCAAAGTTTATTCTGGCAAGCACCTGAAGATCTATAAAGATTGCTGTCAGTTACTGCTGCAAGTACCTGCAGTTACAGAATCATCAAACTTAAAGGGCATGTATTGGGATTCAACATTTTTCTATTCTAAGTAAGTCTACTTACTGCCCAAGCAGTTGTCTTCCTTCAACTCCTTGTTCTTTTCTTCTCATCCCCATAGGGCATTGTGAACGTGTGAACCATGCAGAAATATACAAATATGTTTTCTTTCTTTTTTTTTGCCCAGTTGACACTGCTAGGCTCAAGCTTTTTTCTTAAACTTTTCAGACAAGCACAGAGGGGACATACACTTGTGAAGTAAAAAAGAGCTAAGAGAGAGAAGAGGGATCCATGTCTAGGAATTAATTCTGAAGGCAGCTGGTCATTATTTGATCTCTCTCTCGTGAGGTTGTTCTTTCTGCTGTCTCTAAAATGACAGACAGGTTATTTTCTAGAGTCTATTTCAATGTTCCAAGTCCCAGATCCAAAGAGCCCTTAGATTCCCTATTGCATATAATGCAGTAATTCTGAAGAGAAAAGCTCTTTTCTGTGTCAATAGCCATTCTTCCAAACAAATGCCTCCAAGACAAAAGAAACAGTATAATCTTCAGAAGTGCTCTTGATCCTGTAGAGAGTCTGGGAGTATCTTGTTTTCTCTCTTGAATAGCTGGAGCTCAAAGGATGTGTAGATAATTCATTCAGTACATGTACTTGTCTAAGGAAAAAAAAAAAGAGTTGGGCCACCTCCAAATTAGACTCTGCAACTGGTCCAACATTCAGAAAGGAATATTCTTCGATGATAGCACCCAGTGGACAATTCTGTCCAGGAAAAATGCCTAAATTCCTGTTCAGACAATCCACTAATTTGATTTTGAGATCAAATTGAAAGAATGGGGTTTTAAAAATGAATTCTGTATTTTTCCAAAAAAAGATATTTTAATTCAGAGGGACATCTACTTTGGGGTATGAAACGATATTCAGAAAATCTTCATTGACTTCAGCTTTTTTTTGGTGAGGTATTCTAGGATGTAAAAAGAAAAATATCTTTCTGCTTTTAACATTCACTTCTGCAAATGTTGGTATCAAAGATCAGTAAATAAGTTACTCAAAATACAAATATATTTTAAAACTAACAATGCTTTAAATGCCACCATCTGTCCATTTTCATGGCTACCAAGGATAGTATGCACTGTCTCCAGTTATCAAAAAATAGGTAGTCTAAATCAGGCTTTGTCCATACATAATCAGTAGAGAAAGCCAGGCGACCCCAGAGGGTGATTTGGTCTCTCCTAAAATAAAGGGGATGAATCATGCTCTGGAACTGCCTTCTCTTCATCCTTGATTACAGAGGGAATCTTGATGACTCTTATGAAAAGACATGATTATGCAGTCATTTTAGTTTGTTTTCAAAAGTGTGGTCCCACCTTGCTCCATTGTCTCTTATTTCCATATCTTTTTTGGTGTCATGCTAGTGGGAGGTGGTAAATGATTTATTATAAAACTAGGCAGAGATGTGGACAAGGATATGGAATTTCTTTTTTTTTTTTTTTGGTTGGAGTTAGGATTCATCCAATTCTATTCCCTGATTTGGCTCCCACAGGGACTGCAAAAAAAACGTAGAATCCCTGAATCACAGAATGATGTTTGTCTATTGGAAGTAAAATAATTATCTATTGTTCAGAAATATACATTCTCTCTTTTCAAATACACCAGCACAACTCTTGGTTCAGATAAGAACAGTAGAGGAAAAAGCCCCCTCTCATCTTATCTGAAAGACAGAAATTCTGACAACTTGTCTATCAAACTGTAAAATATTTTTGGGAGCAAGAATACAGACAGCATTTCTCACTGTAGTATGCACTGTAAGTATGGATTTGGCTGATGGAGCTTCAGAGGCATGCCCTGCTTGATGTGACTCCAGCTTTTGAAAAAAGATTGCCTGAAAAGAAAATCCAATCAGAGTATGTTCACCTGGAGGATTCCTTACAGATTTCTTATTGCAAAGCCTCCCTCTTGTGAGAAAAGAGGCAGAATTTCCTGTGGCCTGTGGAAATTAGCACAGGAGGAAGGCAATTTGCCACATGTAAGACCTTTCACTTGCTGCCTGGGTGTGAGTATAGTTCAGCAGATTGAGAGAAGGCTTCTAGATTTACAACCTGAATTTTGCCAGTTGTTCTGCAAACTTAATTTCGACCTAAGCAAATAGCACTCAAGGAAGAGAGGCTGACTTCCTACAAACCTGAGAGAAAGCAAGGAAGGGGGTAAACAAACCAGTTTCTTGTAGCCTAAGTGGCAAGGACTGAATCTATATTTTTATTCTGTAGAGAGTTTAGGAGCATGATGAACCAGGAGCCTAAAAGTAGGCTCTGAGAAAAGCATTCCTAAAAATGCTGAGTGAAGAGTTGGTCTATGACATCTATGAAGGACCCCTCAGCAGTAGCTGGGACCAACACTGGTGAAGTAAGACACTTCATGGGATTCTCCTGGTCTTTACTGTACAGAATATTTCTAGACAGGTCTCAGGTAAGATAACTTTATAAAATAATTTTTTAGCAGAAGTTGCTTGAAACCTGCACATTAGGGATCAGAGTCTCCTAAGTAAAGCTATCAGACAGTATTACTCGTTTAGGAAACTGTTCTCTACTAACGTAGTACTACTGTGACAAATTGTGATCATCTTGATCAGTCTGAGTTTTGTTTTTAATTAGCTCTGTAACAGAGACAGCTATTTACCTATGTTTAAAGTTATGAGTTATACATATAGTTTATTAATTTAATTATTTATTTTCAAATTTTATTGTATAGAAGCCATTTATAAGAAGGTTGTATCTAAACCTCTACAGGAAAAGAAAGGATAGTGTTATAAAAATATCTATTTCCCTGCTGGGTGAAAGATATCTAGAAAAAGGCTAAGGCTTACATAATAGAAATACTGAAGACAAAAAATTCCTGGCAGGGATATAATAATTACTTTTCACTACAGAAAACCCAGAGGTCTTGAGGAGATTTGGAAAGCTAAGTTTAGCAGCTATATGCATACATCTTACAGCAGGATCAAGACCTTTAGTACCAAAATCCTGAGAGCTTCAGCCAAGGGGAAATGTTAATGCCATAAAATTTTTATAAAAGCAGCAATACAGGTACAATCTGTGAGTGCTATAATGCTTTAGGTTCATAAATGTTTAACTTTTTCAATAATTGCTTATGGAGAAAAGAATGATGGAACTCTAACTCTTCTTTTAATTGTGAGCTGAAATTTAACACATACATTTATGTAAATCTCAGCTCAGTTTCATGAATCTGACATTTGCTTTTTGAATATGTCCTCCACAGCTACACTTCTGTTCAACAGAACCTTTCTGTCTGTTTCAGTGATGACACCAGTCTTTCTACTTAGCAGCTACATTAAAAAATATTTGTATCACTTTAAATCAGCTTTCATAAAGTAATTATTTGATAACTGCAAAGCAGACAAAAATAATAATTCCTTATCTGTGAATGTTTTGGATCTCCAGATAGTGTAAAGATAATCTTTGACTATTTCCAGCCGCAGTTATTACTAGAATTTCAGCTTTTAGTAGTCAGTACTGGAGGATACAAAGAAAATAATATGATACAGTTAGAGAAAAGCAAACCTCTTACAGAAAAGGATGTGTGCTGACACAAAGGCATCAGAGATGTCTGCTAATCTCATAGTACATGCAGCATGGGAAATAGAGCTTCCCTAAATACGCTTGTCCCTACTACTTTGGTGAAAGAAGACTTTCTATTAGCTGTCAGTAGATTAGATTTTCTGCAGGAGATGGACAAAAGTATATTGATGTTGACAGAACTAAATACAGCCCTTTAATACCAATACAGAGCCCAGACTACATTGTCTTTCTAGTTTCCTATCTCATACATAATTCACACTGTGGTTTGTCAACTGACCAACTCCTTTTTACTACACTAGCAAGTATATATTTGTCTATTTGCCTCATTTTCATAAGGAAAACAGACTTACTTAAATATTTATGGAAGTAGTTATGCAAGTATGTATTAATCTTTATATGTTAGTGCACTTAGAATAAGCTTTTAAACATTTGGACAATATTTGACAATTCAGAGGTGAGAAGAGGTTTCCGAGATAATATTTTTTCTGAAACTAGGGAAGAGCAAGGAGAAGTCTGCATGCACCTAACATCAGCATGCACAGAAATTGAGACTAAATAAAACATGCACTATGCCTTTCACAGAAGGGTGTATTTAAATTTAGTGAAATGCAGAGGAATTTCTGAAATGTTCTGAACTAGGAAAATCTGACTGAATTTTTCATCAAATTAAAAGCCCTGTGCAATGTTGTTTTAAAATAAATAGTTTATCCAAATTTAATTCTTTAAAAATATGTATTTAATTAAGTTACACTTATGTGACCTTTATGTCTTAATAATCATTAATAAGTGTCAATTTTTTTTACATATTTATTGATCAAAAAATACCAGTGAAATAATAGTTAAAGAATCAGAAAGACAGTTTTTCTTCAATAAAAAAAAAGGGATAAATTAATCTGGCAGCATTAGCTAGCACTAGAGTTAGCTAAGATCACTGAAAGAGTATTTTTTTATTCTCCTTTTTCATATGGCAACTCTGTGTTTTCTTGAATGTATCTGATGAATAGTAATTTCTGAAAAGTTGAGAGAAAAAATTCTGAAGTCCTTTTTAGAAAAAAAAAAAGTGTGCAAATGTCCATTTGGCTTCATATTTTCATAGAAGGAAGCATGATGTGATTTTTTTCTATGTTGTATAACTTTCAAGCTTCCACCTTTAAACAGTTTTTCATAAGATCATGCTTTGTAAAATTACAAGGCTCTGAAGGCTTCATAATAAACACCCACAGCTTTATTGGTATTTGATTTTTAAACTTCAGTAATTGTATACAGCTTTTGAAATTTTGAAGCTTTTGCTGCTTAGAATATACATCTAAAGAGACCTTTTCCCTGAAGGAAAGAATGATAAGAGTATCAGAAATAACTAGAAATGTTTATTTTATTAGTATTTGCTACATTATACTTGTGTATTGCTGTTCTTACAATTTTAGATATGAAATTAAAATCAAATTCATCTCAGAAGGTTGCCACAGGGCTCCTTAAATTGGACAGCATATAAATGTCTTTTCTTGACCCAGTCCCTACTTGAAATTTAAAATGGTATATACAAGTACAGAATTTTCACACAGAGACATAAGACAAAACTCAAGCTTAAATATTTTGTAAATATTAATTTTCATCAGATAAAAAAGACACCAGTATATTTATGCTAACAAAGTTCAAGAAGGTTATTTACATTTTGAAAACACAATCTCTATACTTAAGCTGAAAAAAGTGATAAAATATGACATGAGTGCCAAAGTAGAAGTGAAGTCAGTGAAGACTGATGTGAACCTGATTTCATCACTGCACCTGACTAGCAGGACTTTTAAAATTGTCCAGACCAATGCAAATGTTAAGGTAGTATAACCCCTGTATTCCTGTCCAGTATGTGACCCTTTCTCTTGTTCTGTAGGTTAAACATCATGCTGGAATTAATATTTGCAGATTCACTGTGTCTTCCAGAACTTAAAACTTATGCCATGTGTTTTGACTTTAAATGTCTGAATTAATAATTACCCAGCTCACTAAATGCACAATTTCAATGGGAATTGTGGTTTTAAATTACTTTAGTGCTTATTAAAATCTCATTTTGTGCTTAATAGCCTTTTTTTTTTTTTTTACCAAAACAACTTTGAAATTCTGGAATATGTTTCCACATAATATCTTCGTTTCCTAAGATTAGATTTGAGGTGCATGTTATGAGAAAAATAAAAAGGAAAAACTCATATTAAACCTGATTTCTGCATCCTCAATAAATTGAGACTATCAAGATTAATTCACAGGAGTGTTGTATCCAAATGTAATAGAGAATTCTCAGAACTCAGAAATAGAAAATATTCACTGTTACTTACTTCTCCTTGCAGATACACATGCTCTTCACTGATTACAAGATAATATGACCTTATTGAGCTGTGAATGTCTGATAGAAGAAGACAACCTCATTCAGTTCTAGAAGAAGCAATTTAAAACACAGTGTCTATTAAAATCAATAATTCATAAAAAAATAATGGTATTGAAACTATAAATGCCAAACCCAAAAGTTTTTAATCATTGTACCATAGCAAAAACATTTATCCATACGCTGATGACAAATTAATCTTTTAAATGCTCTTGATGGCCTTTTAAAATATTGATAATAATTATAGATTGAGGTGGTATATTTGAGGAGTTTTACGGGAATAGACCAGTTTAATATCCCCAGGTTCTTTTGTTGTAGATAAGCTAATTGTATGAAAGAGGTTTGCATTCTTTTAATACAAGTAGATGCAGAGTGTAGAAAGAACAAGTAACACTGGATCTGAAAATATCATGTAAAGGGGCAAACATCTATATTCTGCACTTTTTCAGCTTTCCAAGTGATTTTCAGTGATGTCCCAAAATACTGTACAGTTTTGTGATCTTTGAGACTACAAGAACTCTTTCTATTCAGAAGTACCCTAAGGTGAAAGGTAGAGAAAGTAGATTCTCAGCTTCTACCACTGAACTCAGAGTTAATAGAAAGCTGCTGTGCTCTACAAGCACCACTGTCTCATGATGAGTATAAGCTGGTACAGCCACAGACTTGATATGAGGAATGCATTGGTGAAGCCTTCATTAAGAAGTTTAATGTTAAGGAAGGGAAACAAGAAAAAGAAAGAGTGGAGGTAGTGATCTCGTCTCCCAGGTAATACGATAGGACAAGAGCACATGGCATCAAGTTGTATCAGGGGAGGTTTAGATTGAATATTAGAAAAAATTCTTCACTGAAAGGGTTGTTAAGCATTGGAACAGGTTTGTTTGGAAGTGATAGAGTCACCATCCCTAGAGGTATGTAAAAAACATGTAGATGTGGTACCTAGTGACATTGTTTAGTGCTAGGTTAATGGCTGGTTAATAGACTAGATGATCTTAAAGATCTTTTAAAACCAAAATGATTCTATAATTCTATGATCTTAAATTATTCACTAAAATCTACCTTGAGGAATTGTATGTAGAATTTTTCTTGACCATCTGTATTTGGATCAGCCTAACTGTTGAGATAGTTTGTATCAAGTAATATAAATTATTTCTGTATGTCCATTTTTTTTATTTTTCGCATTACACCTATGTTAACATATCAGGAAAACATCACTAACTAATATTAAATTGATTTGGCTCTAGACTGAATAGGAAGACAGACAAGTTGTGTCAGTAATTCTAGTTTATTCTGGGTACTTCTTAACTGAGCTTGAAGAAAAAGTTCAAGTTCCCAATGCAGTGTTCCATTTACCCAGATCATCTTACTTAGCTTTTTCAAGCATAAATCTCTGTGGGTGAAAATGCTTATTTTAAAATCACAGAGAACTACTCAAAACCTTTTTCAGAAATTAGACATGAACCATTATGACAAATAAAATAATTATGAAAATAAGGTTGAGGATATGCATTTTTAAATTAACAGTAAAATATTAAAAAAAGAGAAATAAGACTGATTGGCAAAGTCTGCATTTGTGCATGAATATAACATAGTTCCATGCAGCCCAACACTTTTTAGAAATGTTTCCCTGTCTTCCCATCTTTTTATCAGGTCAAGGAGGAAATTTTCAAGATTAGAATGTACATGTCACAGCTTCTTAAGTATAAATGGAACCTTTGATACTTTCATGTACTTCAACTTTTTTGATACTGGTATTGTCAGATGTATCTACCATGAACGATCATATAAAGCATAGGCAATTTAATTAAAAATAATGAGATCTTAAAGTAAACTCTTTTGGTGTTGCTTTCTTTGAATATTCATTTATATATACTTTTTACTTCATGATTGCCACATCATTAAGATTTTACTCAGAAGCCAGTGGACTAGTAATCTGCAAAAAAAGAGTTATTTTCACTTGGAGCTGTCACTTAAGATAATACAAGAAGTATGGGCAAATGTGTGTCTTTCACTTTCTTATCCATATATTCCTGTTCCTCAGAGCATATGGTCTTACAACTACTTATCTACTCACTTCCTTCTGCTATTCTATTGTCATGTGCCAGATCTCCTACCACACATTCCTAGATAACACTATATTGACTTTTCTTCCCTTTTGCATCCAAGAAAAAGCTGTGTTTAAGGTGGTTAATGGGCTTGTTAGTGTTCCTCACTTGCAAATTAGGTCTCCATAGTTTCTGCTCTGATGTTGACCCAGTGCCCCTGAACAGTGCTGCTGAACTTGGGAAAGGAAAACCCCAGGTCTACCTTGAGTGATCTTTTCAAAGCACTAAGTACTTCATCCCATCTTGACTGTTTTTCTGGCAAAAGCATCCATTCCCTTTACTTGCAAGTGACCATACTGCTGCTCCCTCTACCACTGTGATGAGTTTTTTCTGCCAATTTGGGTAGCCTTAACGTGACCTCCCTTCTCTTTTCCCTCTGGTGCCAATTATTTCAAGCATTTTTGGAATGGACTCTGCTGGAAAACATATGCCAACTAGGAAAACTATGCTTCCAACTACTTTCCCCAGATGCTTCTAATTTGAGCAGGTATTTGTTTTACTCTAGATCTTGGATTGATCTGTTCTTGGCACTGTTAGCATTGCCATTAGCACCTGCTTGACCATGTAAGACATACAGATAGATGATATCTTAGAGAACTTGAGCTAATTTATATTGAAAACACCAGATTCTTCTTTACTTCTTCCAGATTAAACACTGAAACATTTTCAAACCTATACCTTAGATTTATGATATGGAACTCAGAGAAAACTTTCTCATTGCAAGATCAGGCTCAACACCCATCCCTTATAAGGTTTATTTATATTTGTATGTGCTACATAAAACATCTGTTATATTTTCTTCCAAATTCTTGCACAACCATAGTTGTTTGGGTTTGTTTGTTTGTTTGTTTTGTTTGTTTGTTTTTTATCAAGGAATTTTTCTTTTATTGTCTTTTCATCATTCCGTTTCCTTTGTGGAACTATTGCATCCACTTTCTGATTGCTGTCTGTTTAATTTTTGTTTCAGATTTGTAAAAAGTCCTCAAACGGAGATTTTTCTTTTAAATATTGTACTCCAAGTTGCTTCAGTATGTCTCTCAGCAATGGGAATGAACATAGAAAACTGAAATACTTGCCAATATATGATTGAAAATTTTCAGGAATCTCATATTTGTTTAGTGTAATCTTTATTAAAGCAAGAGAGATGGAAACACACAGATTAGGCAGGTCAAGCCAAGTCACAGCTAAATTGCTTCTGTCTGCTTTTGCTTCATGAATTAATTTCTCTCTCACATTCATGTGTTCCAAGAAATCCTTAGATTTCAGGTACTCAAACTTTTTGTGCAGATCTAAGTATCTGCAAAGATAAATTCTGAGAACCTTTGGGACAGGTTTGAAAAAGTATTCTTGCCCTCTCTGGTAGAGAAACTGATCTGTGTTGCTTGATGTCTGCAATTCTTCCCTGCCTGGTCTAGTGGATCCTTCCAAATTATGCTACATTTGGAAACTCTTTCCTGACCTGATGATCATTTGCATAAATAGTTTCAAACTTAGAACATTTAAGGGGCAATATTTATCTTAGGTAGTTTGGTGTTGAAACTGTATTTCACTACTGTATTACAGCCTTGCATACTGCTTTCACAGTATTCTATTTCACAAAATCTAGCACCTATATATGTTCAGAATGGGCAGGGCCTTAGAAGATCTAACTTTCAAATCCAAACATGTCTGAGAGAATGAAGGGTGGTGTTAGACAAGAATTCCTTGAGGAATCAATGCAAAAGATCCAGGCAAAAGCAAATTCTAGAAGTATCTGTTACATGTTATAAGTGCTACATGACTCAATTCCAGAAGGGTAATCAGAGAAGAAAAAACCTAACAGTGCAAATAGGACAGCCATTGGTGCAGTCACCGAGGACCAAGCTCTCTTTATCTGACAACACCTACTAGGTAAAGAATGACCATTTGCAAAGATGTTGATATTTCACCACAGAGCAGACCAAGATGTAGATGAAACATAGGGTCATTAAGTGGAATAACATATTTTTTTAATTCTTTTTTTTTCATCCTTCATCTGTCTCGGGTCCATAGACAGAAAATACATTAACCTTCCATATACAGTGTTGTAAATGGCTGTGTCTTTCTATTACATGCTCCCAGTCAACATTTTTGCCTGTAGATTTAGAGACATTAAAAAATTAGCCTAATTTCCAGCTGTGCTGGGCAACCACAGTTTCTGCTGAGAGCTTGATGTGACATATTATGTGGATATAAAACAGAGACAGAAGAGGGCAAGATATAAATTGAATGTATTGCTCACCTTTTAGTGCCTAATGGATAACATGAAGTGTTAGATTATTGATGGCTGTCTTATCAGGAACTTAAGGGGATTGTTTCATTTATTTATGCTCCAGTAAACAATTCTTAAGCTCCCCTCAAAAAACTCTTTGTGAACCTATGGAATTCTCCTTCCTTTTTTTTGAGGAAAATGAGTCATAGTTCTAAGAGAGTTTGATAAGGTCATCTAGGTACTTAAAATGATAACTAAGTTAAATTTTCTCAATATGTTTTAGACTATGCATTTTAAAAATAGGTGTTTGATGTCCCTGTTCTGATCATAGAGAAGAATCAAGTACATTTTAGGACAAGTATATGGTCTCAGTTAAAGCAGGGTGAAATGAATTGAGTAGAACTACAAGTTTACACTGATTTAAATGAATGGAGAGTTTGTCAGTTTTGCACAGAATGAAATTTGGACAGGATAGAGGTAGGAACTCAGACAGAGCTCCCACAGAAGAACATTGATGGTTCAGGTCACAGCCTGCAAGGAATGCCTCAGGCTCTCCCTGGTAGGAGGGAGCTGTGCACAGTGAGAGCAGGTTGATGATCTGCTCAGCTGAGCAGCACAGATGCAAGGGGAGGTTGAAAGGCTGCAAGCTAAAGTGGAAAAGCTTAGGTGCATCAGGGAGGTTGAGGTCAGTTTACATGATGCCAGGCCTGCTGGCATCAGATGGGTGCATCTCTCTCAAAAGGAAAGAAGGTTTTTATCACAGGAGTTGGCTGGGCTCACAGATATCAAGGGGGAAAGAGGAAAAACTTGTCTCAAAGGAAACAAGCTGGGGACATTTGTGGGGTGTTGTTCTAGCTCCTTTGCTACCTCAGGGTTCATATCAGTCAGGAGGTACTCTAGCATTGCAAACTCACTAAAATGCCTCTACACTAAAGCGTGCAGTATGGGGAACAAACAGGATGAACTAGAGATCTGTGTGCGATCTCAGGACCATGATCTCATTGCAATCACTGAGCCATGGTGGGACAGCTCTCATGACTGCAACACTGACATGGATGGCTATGTCCTTTTTAGGAAGGATAGGCTGGCAAGGCTAGGTGGTGGAGTTGCTCTCTGTGTGAGAGAGCAATTGACATGTTGAAATGCCTCTGGGAGGCAATGAGGAGCATGTTGAAAGTTTTTGGGTAAGTATTAAGGAGGAGACTAATATGGGAGACATTGTAGTAGGTGTTTACTACAGGTCCAGCAGTGCACCTCTCCTCGTTGGTTCCTCCATGACCTGCATCAGAAAGTTGTCATCTATACACTGCAAGAGTTTTTTTGACTGTGTATGCCTGGCTGTGTGGGCTTCCCAACAAATATCAGGGTGATTGAAGTCACCCATGACTACCAGGGAGGCAGCAGACTTTCCTGTGGGATGGGTCCAGTCTACAGATAGGGCCCTGTGTTCCCTTCAGAAGAGTCACCCAAGACAACAACCCTCCTCTTCTTCCTCCATGAGGAAGTCTTAAGATGTGAGTCTGAGAGACAAGATGTGTGAGAATCACCAATTGGATCCTCATCAGAATGAGTATCAAATTCCAGAGGTCCATACCCCTTGAGTGAGGTCAATAAAGGGGGGGAGGGGGAGGTGGAGGGAGTACTCGTCTTCCTCTATAAGGTGGGACCTGCCTCCAAGCCTTCCCCTCTCCCATGCTCTCACCTTCAGGCTGGTTATGAGAAGAAGACTGGGTGTCTCCCAGGAGGGCCTCATACCTATTCCTCTGAGGCACCAGAGGAGGCAATCTTTGCATTCCTTGTTCTCTTCAGATTGCTGGAAATAAGCAGCTTTGTCTGCATTTTAGTATAGTCTCATTTTGTATTCTGACCAATCAAGTAGTTTGTATTGCTCTTCTTCCCTACAGCAAGTGGTGTTTCTTTCTGTCAGCTACTTCAAACTTCAAACAGCATTGTCTCTTGTTTTATGGTGTCTTACTGACAGCCTGCATTTTTTTATTGTACATCATTATAACACTGTCATTTCTCTGCTTATCAGTGTTGCTAGGACTACATTGTGACTGGCTCCACAGTCCATCTGGAATCAAATTGGTCATTGATCTAATATTGCAGTTTATCAGTGTTGCTCGGATTACATTGTAGATGACTCCATATACCAGCTGGAATTGAATTGGTTGTTAATCTAATAACGTCATTGAAATGTGGCAGTTGAATGCTTGCCTCCTTCTACAGCTTCTGCACTGTTCTTCTACATGTACTATAGTCAAATGGCAGATATCTTAGATACCTTCTTCAGTGGAGATTTCTGTCTGCTGAATCACTGCTTGTATATTTCCTTTTTTTTTTTTTCATTTTAGAAGTCACTTTAGGACAAAAAGTAAAATTTCAGTACAATACAATAAGCATCCAGAAAGAAAAAAAATAATTTATCTAAAACTTTCTCCTCTGACATATTAAAGAAAAGGAAATTATGCAGATTTTTCATATCAAGACAAATTTTCACACCATCTCAGTATCTTAAGCCACCTCTTCCCCCAGCTGACAAAGCATTGTCTTTTGGGAACAATATTGAATCTTTAAAAAATCAGATGTTACAATAAATAAAAGTGGCATGTACTAAATTATTTACTTTTTTTTTTCCTGTAGTTTAAATTTTGTCACGGTTTAGGGTGAGGGCAGCCCAGACCAATAACAAACGCTCTCTTTTAACACCCCTCCTTCCCCAAAGGGGAAGAGAAAGGGAATAAGGGAGAGAGACTTAGTGATTAGAAAAGGAAATTAGAACAATTTAATGAAAATGAAAATAACGATAATGAAATATATACAAATATGTACAAAACCAGTACTGAACCCAACCCCCCTGATGGTAATTACGTCACCGTCACTGATGCTGTGGAGTTAGCACAGGAGGAGTCCCAGACTGGGCCCTGTGGCAGACTGGAGCTGTGTTCAGGAGCTGGATTCTGCCACCGGGGTCAGGAACACACCGATCAGGATCGAAGGCAGTATGGACAGAGTCCTCCTTGGTGCTCTGAGGGGGGAAACCCCTCAGAGAGGAAGAACGAGAGACAGAGACACCGAGAGCGAGACTCAGAGAGCGAGATCCCAACCCAGAGAGAGAAACCCTCTAGACCCCTGAGTTTTCTCTACTGGATAAGATGCGTATGGGCTGGAACACCTCGTTGGTCAGTTTGGGGTCACCTGTCCTGTCCGCTCCTCCCTACAGGTGCGGTCTGTCACTTTCTGCACCCCTCAAGTTCTCGCAGTTGCCTTGGTATCCTTGGTAGTATTCTAAACATGAGGTGTTATCACTGCTAGAAGCAGACACTGTCTGCAAAACATGCTGTAACTTCAAAAAGTGCAGCTAGTTAGAAAACCTGAGCTGAAAAGTAAAAATCACTAAACAGAATTTGTTTGGTTCTTACTCAAACCAGGACAAGTTTGTTGATGTGCTTAGGGAAAATGTTTTAATTATTAAAAGATCACACTGCTTTTCCTGTCTTTTTCAATTATTTTTCTAACTTTTTCATAAGTGTGTTATTGCCTAGTATAAAGTTTTAATATTATCTAGATGGGTAGAAATATTTATCTTGCTCTCTCATGCCTCATCTATTTTTATTTTTCTATTTATTGTTCAGTGTTCGTTAGAAAGTGCTATTTAACTCCTTTGGGAAGTCTTCCCAGCACAGCAATGGATATGGTAATCATGACTATTGGGAATCCACAGGAAAAAAAAAAAAAAAAAAAAAAAAAAAGACTAAAACTGTTAACATTTTTTTTTTCTGTTGTTTTTTAAAAATACCTTTAATTTTATGATAATATATATTTAATACTGGAGGATTCAGACCTACCTTCAAATACAAATGTTTCAGAAAGGTGATGAGGATAATTACACCTATTTGATTCTGTGTAATATTTCTATTACTCAGGTAAGTAAACAGGACTGGAATCAACCTGAAATAACATAGGGCCTGGCTAAATAACTTTTCCTCGACTAGGAGACAAGTTAACAGGTCAACTTGTTAAAAGATGTATACTACAGTGGAACAGTAAGAATGAAATACTGCTTCAATAATGTCAAGGTTGAAACTGTCAAAACCAACAGTAGTTTAGAGATATAAGTTTTTAACCAAGCTGATAACTGTTCCAAAAATGAACATAGTCTGGTCTACACTGGGAATTTGGAAAAGGTCTATTTTTTGATAGATTTGGTCTTCTGTGATCAAAGACCACAGCTGATAGCTGAACATCTCTTTCAGTATCCACATATGACTCAATAAATGTGGGAACTATCACCTCTACTAAGTCAACACAAAAAGAGAAAATAAATCAGTCTGGGTGTTTTGAAATATATCACTAGTTTGTGAAAACTGCTTCAAAGTTCAGGTGAAGCTGTCTTGATTCTCCTGAAAAATTAGGTACATCTGTTCCTGACTATAGTTTTCCCATTTTGTGGTGCTTCAAATCACCTTCTGTTCTGTAAAAGTGGACTGAAGAAGGACAGGGAGAAATGCAGGAGAGTCAGGTTTGTTTTTTTTTCTTTTGGAAATCTTAAAGGTAATCAATGTTTCTGGTGAACAGCAATCCCTCCTCACCTGCCACCATCAGCGCTGGGCTCAAATACATGTCTTAATGAGAATTTAATTCATTTCAGGGGACTCCATAGCATTTGTTTGTTTGTCTCCTTATAGCATGTACCTGAATAAGTTCACAATCCAGGATAACTCCAAAACAAGTTATTGTCCTTAAAAATAGAACAATTTGAACAAAACAAGTGATGCATTACATACAGGGGTGAAAGAAGTTTAAGTGGTGAAAGAAGGGCCTTGTAAAGCTGCAGACTCACCACATGACAAGGACAACAATTTCCATGCCTCTCTTCCCCTGTTAAGCCTTCCCTCAGCATCTGCTGCTGCCACAACATGCCATGGAGATACCATGGCAAACCAGAGAAAGATAAGCATGTTTGGAGGTGTCTTTGTAAAGTAACTGAAAATGGGAATCTGCTTCTTATTCACAACTTGCTTAGTGTTGCATGAAGTTGCTACTTACACCATGGCCTAATAAGTTGGACCATGTCTGTTAAACTTAGTAGAAGTAACAAGAGTCTGATTATCTCTGATTTTTCTAGGACACTTCTTTATCAGCACAATTTACAGCAAGAAAAATGAAAGAAACATTTTCCAATAGCAATTCTAGCTCTGGTGAACCTCCCTGAATTTTTTCTTTAAAGGCAGCTATGTTGTTATGAGAGGGTACCACTCTATTACTTTAAAATGAAAGCCATTTGAAACTGAAATAAATTAACATTGACATATGAACAGGTTGGGAAATAACAACAAAAAAGATGGAGAAGAACAAGGTGGCCTGCTATGTGAAGAGAAAAAAGAGTCAAGAAATCCATTTGCAGAAGTAAAAGCATTAAAGGCAGAAAAATAATCAGGCTAATGGAAAAAAAGAATCAGATCAATGTAGTATTAGCAGCAGATGAGGATGTGATTCACAAGTAAGATGAAATTGTTAAGAGAGTGGATCAATATACATAAAACCTAACATTGCAAAGTAGGTTAACCTTAAAATACTGAATAAAGCAACAGAAACAGGAAACTGTCTGGAAAGAAAAAAAAAAATAAAAAAAAAAGAAGAAAATATGGAGGAGTTACCAGAACTAAGAGAGGATATTAATTATGAGGTGTGGTGAAAAAAAAATAAATTGTGAAAAAGACTCAGTTACAAAGAATTTTAGTTGTTCATAATATAGAAATTTCAGCCTTTTGTTCTAGGAAGAAAGTCTTCAGAACAACATAAAGGATCAATTTCCATGTTTACAGTGTGACTGCCATTCAAACCAGTAAACGGCCAGCTAACAGTATGCTAACAGACAGTAAACTGTCTCTTAACTCGTTGGGTGAAAGACTCACAGTGAGTCATGACAGTTGGGGCACTGCTCAGTCCTCACAGTAGGGTGCAGCACACTGGCCTTTGCCTTGGGGGCAGGAGGATTTCATGGTCAAGAAACATCAGTTTGGATTTGTGAAAGGTGTCTATGTTCAAGCCATTTAGACAGACCAGGAAGACAAGTATCAGTGGAGAAGGTTAATCATGTGAAAGAAAATGACACTGAAATGAGTCAGGTTACTTGTCACTTCAGTTTTTAAGACAACATTTATATAGTCACGTTGTTTTAGTGGGTGATTAATTTTGATGTTTATGCTAGTTATTCACTGCAGACCTTTGATAAGTGGGCATAGATCACATGTTTAGAGTATAGTGTATACATTTTCTTATCTCTGTACTGAACAAATATGTGGCGATAGGATATTACATAATATGATAATGTATAATTCACACAAACCAAAAAAAACCAGAAGAATCAAGGTTTGTCACAGCCTTGAATTAACTTAAATAAGTAGCCTTGGAGAAACCTAGTAAGTGATGCCCTTAAAATAAATCAATGAAATAAATCTAAATTTCTGTTCTGAAGAACTGCTGTGATTGAAAACGTTTTGGAGACATAAAGTAAAAATCACAATAGTTTATTATATCAAACCTGTTGAAAAGACAATATATATCTAACATAAATCCAGTATGGCACCAAAATTCATTTTCCCTAAAGCATTTAATAGTTAAGATACCATGTGGTTTTTTCATTCATCCTTAGAGAGAAAGAACTTTTGATTAATCTTTCAAAAAAGAAATCTGATTTCTTATTAACTTGAATATAATATTACAATTTAAAAGGAAGTTAATGATAATATAACTTCTTCTTGGAGCAGGAAAGTGAAAAATAAATTATTACAGTTAAAAAAATGGTCTTAGAGATATTCTTTGGTTTATATGGAAATAGTGGAAGCAGAGTTAATTTCAGTTACAGAAAGATTAACAAATTTGCCTTACAATTAAAGATCTCTTTGGGGCCCTTGCAGTCCTAGCTGGTGGCCTGCCAAGCTATTATCTCACTTCGCCTTTTCCTGTTTTGGTGGGTGTCTTCATGTCCTCTGTATTTCAGTCTTCCTCCTAGGTTAACAATCCTCAGGTACAATAATTTATGTTTTCAAATTATTCTTGATTTCTGGAGATATGTTGGCTAGCTATACTTCAGTCCCCAAAGCAAATTGATCCAGTAATCACTGGCTCAAAAATACATCACCAAAATCAACCTGAAATTTCCAAAGTTTCAGAGAGAGTCATACTTCCTTTCCACAAGGAAGTATTAAAATGAATGAAAACATATCAGTAGCAATATATGTCAGCATGAATAGCCCCAAATAAATGTCAAATTTAGATGCCAATTTTCATTAAAACAAAAGCTGAATGATAGATATTATTGACAGCTTCTATTATCAGTTCTAAAAATTAACATAACTGTATTTTATAGTCATCAGTATGAAAAGTAATGCATATTATGTTATTATTTGCATTTGAAATGCCATTCAAGGAGCTTCCAGAAATAAGGGGTAGGTAGCAGGCTGTATGGCCCCACATATTAGTCACACTCTCCTGCTGGTATAAACACATTACAAATCTGAATGAAGAAATATTTGAAAGTGGAAAATTATCTTCCATCTTCCAATTCATATTTCAATGAATCACAAAGGTAAAAGGTTGATATGAGTTTCTCATAGTTATGTACGAAGGCCAAGAGCAATTCTCTGGGAAAAAAAACCAAACCAAACCCAAACCAGAACTGATGCAATTCTATAGTGTCAAGTCCCAGTTTTCTTTTAATAGCTGAGTATTTCTTATTACAATTTCAATTGGTAAAATCCAACTAAATGTAATAGCTAATATAACATTTAAGGTGTTAGGATTTACAGAAAAGTCTCTAATACTCTTCTATGCTTAGAGCAGCTCTAATACTCATCTAAGTTTTTCTGAAGATAATGATTTATTCTAAGTTATGAATGCACATTGGGAAAGTTTTACTACAGTTTTGGGCCTTTGTTTCTTCCAAAAATCCCAATTCTTTCTCCACCTGAAGCAATTTTGACACCTTTAACAATGATGAGATTTCTGATGTTGGCTAACCACAGGTGCTCTAACTTCCAGGATAGCTAACTCTTTCTAGGAGAGGTCTTAAATTAACAAATATATTGAAAAGTCTAACTTCTGAGTTCTACACTCTGATCATTTTCTTCTCCACAGATGGTGTGAGGAGAGATAGATACAAGGCCAGAGTGATTTCTCAGATAAATTGGGCATTACATCTTACTTTTAATGCTTGCAAAGCTTCAACCTTTCACTCTGACTGAACTTTGCAGTTCATTTAACAGTATAATTAAAATTAGATCCCAGAGTTTCTATCCATTCTTTAGCATTTTCCTCTGCACTTTAACTCCTATACCCTTTTCACTTTACCCGCAACCTGCTAAGATAACTTTTTTTCTTCCACTTTATTCTGTTTTCACCTTTCTATGCATTTACTACAGATTTTCTTCCTGTCTGGAAATAACATATCGTGAAATGTTCTTCTGCCTCCTTATTCTCCCTGTCAGTGATAATACCCTACTAATCCCTTTCTCTCAACACCCACAGAGTCCACCTTAACAAAAGACCTCAAATCTTCATTCCTTTACAATAACTTAACAATTCCTGTTCCACCAATGTAAGTGTCATGATCTGTTTCTTCCTTCTACTCAATTGCTTTCCCTGCAACCTTATCCTGTCTATCAACTCTTTGATAATGGGGTATTTAATTTGTTCCAGCTCACTCATTTGGTCCTGGTAGAGCAATTAGTATAGTCCATCATATGCAGTCTCTTAAACTTTTTTTTTTTTTTTTCAATATAGAGTATTATCACTTTTCTTCTGCAGTTTTGTTTCTTTGTCTGGTTGTCTGTTGCCTCCCTTTCCTTAGCACTGAACCTGAGATGGATGTAGATAAGCTCTTTGCCATCACTGTGGTCCCTTTCCCCTAGGAAGTGTTTTTTTCTCAGTTCTCATTCTCTCTCTCTCTCTTTTTCTCTCTCATCACACTCCCAGAGCCACTACTTTTCCATCCTCCCTATCTACTCTGAGCTCTCTGGGTGTCCTCTAATGTTCTTCTCTCTTTCTTTTACTCACAGTTGTGTTGACAAGAATCAGACAATTCTCTCTCTTTTCTTCCTTCCCTCAACAATTCTACTATGCTGTGACAGCAGGTGAAAGTGGTGTAAAGCTAACATTAACCCCATCAATGAACCCTTTGCTCTTTCAGCTGTTCAAACCAGCCTGATGAGGCACTGAAAATCAGCTGGTGATGATATGAAGTAGTATTTTTGTCTGGTAGTTGCAACATTGAGGAGAACACAAAACAAGATAGTGGCTACTTTGCTTAATTGACATCCCTTACATCCCTTTAAGAAGTCACAGGAATTCATGAAGTACATGAAAAGAGGGCTATATTTACAGTGCTGTGCTGATGGGACTTCAGTTATGAGGCGATTCCTTACTGATTAATTATCATGAAAGAGACTTGAGCAAAATGTTAAGCACAGTTTTGTAACAAAGACATAAAATATTTATGATAAATTGTTTGCTTTTAAAGTCTAAATCTTCCTTCAACTCCTGCTTCATGTTGCTATTTCTAATGCATATAATTTCCAGCAATAGAAATGAGAATTTACCTATTTCAAATGAAAAATATAACTTTAGTATGAAAATGGATGCCTCACTCAGAATAGCAGGCACTGCAGAAGTGAGCTAAGTAACCTCAGCTGCAACAGAGAGAGAATATGCAAATTATAGTTATTTTGAATTAAGTTCATCAAACAGATGCTTTCATTGAAAGAATCAAAAAGACAAAGAACACCTGCATGGTTTAAAAAATTTAACAAAAAAATAGTTTCCCTCTCTCCACCACTCTGATATAATAGACAGGTGCTTACCATTTTGCATTGAGTGTTGCTGTGAGATTCACCCCTTCATTGCTTCTTGACTTTTAAAGTGTTCTTCCTATGGGTGAAGCATTACAGGAATGAGACATGAGATATGAATGATATGTCAATCTGTTACTCTATTTCATGTACAGAAGTCACGTATATTCTATGTCTTACACAGTTCCAGTCTTTCACTTTATTCTGCATTATTTACAATCAACAACAGGATTTAAGAGAAAACTGCTCAGTTGAGACATGTAGCAGTATTTCAGCTTTAATTTTAATGATAGATTCATTGTTTAGAAAAGACCTTTAAAATCACTGAGTCCATCCATATCACAAACTGTCACAAAATGTAGCTAGATTTTCAGAGCAAGTACAATATGTATGGAGAAGAGTATTTAAAAGAAATCAGAATATAGAAAAAATATTATTCAATAATATTGTGGCCCTTCAGACTGTTAAAATGTTGTGCTAATTTCATTGTTGATGTCTTTGCATTTGGGGAGTTTCCCACTTATTTAAGAGCAACAGCCATGCTTCTAAGCACTGCCTTATACAACTGGAGTGATATTTCTAGTTATCTTACTAGTACATGTAATACATTTTCAATAAATTAAGGTTATTTTTTCCTTTACAAAAAAGGTGAAAAGGCTTACTTCTTTTTCCATTACCTTACTTAAACTAACTAACAGGCAAATAAAATTAAGGAAACGAATGCACAATTATTGAAGATGTCAAAGGATACAGATAAACAATAGATAATATAGATACAGCAGATTACCTGTCATCTGTAACTAAACATAAAAGATAAAAGAGCCTCTTCTCCCTTACCTCCATTACCTGGATGACAGATAGGTACATACTTGGTTTCTAGTTTGTATCGGAGTAATTTTTTAAATAATCAATATTTAAGCATTTTAGAATAGAAAAGGTTGAGGCCAGTGTTTTCAGTGTTTTCACCAACAAAATGAAAATTGATTTATGGAGACACATTGTCTCTTTAGGAGTCTTTTTGAAAAAAATATTTTTTAATGCAATTAGCATAATGCTTGCACTAATATTGCACAATTTTACTAGTTTTTAAGAATATCCTGGTTTCTGGCATCATCTCTCAGAAATCTCCCCTGCAAAACCTTGCCACATAAACCCAATAAAACAACCTACAGTATTCAGCTCTCCATTTTCTATTATTAAGCAGGATGCTGAATACAACAGAAGAATATCAAACAAAGCAATGATTCAGCAGTGAAGGTAAGCACATTTGTAAGTTACCAAGACTATTCAAGGACATAAGAGACATGTGTATATGTAAATGCCATAAAGAGAAAGGGCTAAAGGTTCTTAAATATATATTTAATCTTGATTAAATATAACTTAATTTATATAAGAAGTTCTGGGTAATTCAGGAGAATAAGATTATTAGTAAATTTTAACTCCTTAGGTCAGTTCTTACTGTTTGCGTTGCCAAAATATTCT
>JANHGL010007013.1:0-28878 GCA_024611195.1 Ceyx melanurus
TGGGGCTATGCTTTATATATATAAGCATATATATAAATATTTTTAATGAGCTTATTAATGTGAATATAAAAGCTGCAATTTATCTATATCTATATGAATATAGGCAATGATTAATGGGAGGTACTGATTTTACTGTGAAAGTTGCATTTATTAATATAAATATTAACAAACAACAGTGCAAATTGAAAATGATTTAAACCATTTAAATCATAAAACTACTGTTCTGCAGTCCATTTTTGGTGACTCAAAGAGATATGCTTGCTGTAGACCTTTTTTTTTTTTTTTTTTTTTAATGAAACCTGTTCTCTACAAAGTATAGGAGTTAAATAGCTGTGTTAAATTAAGATAAAGCCTGAAAAAAACACAGGGTGCCTTCGGGGAGGAAAGGGGACAATCATTGTAGGAAAGGGTAACATCCTTTTTTTCTTTCTTCTTTTTTTTCTTTTTTTAATAAATGAAAAATTATCTCTTGCAGTCCTTAAAATGCTGAGTGTATATATATGGGAATTGTCAAACAGAAAGAAGGAAGCACTCATTTTTCAGTGAGGTTATGTCTTAGTAGTTGCCCTTGTTCAGGAGGGTGGGGTTTGACACAGGCCAGCTTGCTGTAATTACAGCACACGGAAGTAGTTCCACTTGTGAAAATGAGCCAGCATTGCTTCCAGGTATTTCCTCCTACCTTGGGTAACTTGGTAACTTCTTAACTTAGGTGTCAAAACCTCTAGTTGTAACTAATAAAAGTGTCTGTCTTACACCAACAGAAAGCCCTGTTTTGTCAGACTGATTAAGGCAAACTTGTTTATGCTTGGAGATTAAAAGTCTCTGGCAGCAAAATGCCTTTTGTCATGTGTGTAACTGCCTCTTCAAAACATCATCCATCCCCAGCAGATCACATGTGCATGTACAAACCTACCAATGGGGGAGATCCAGGTTCAGGTGATTCCTTAATGCAAATACAAACCTTTTTCCTGAAACTGCTTTAGAAGCATTAGCAAATTGAAAAAAAAATAATCATTTTTAAACCAAAAAAGTAAAAAGTTACATTTTTATAATCTTCACAGTGCTTAAAGCAATAAATGTGCTCCAAGTCATTCATTTTGGAAGGCTCTCTAGTTCTGACTTCTAGAATTGAACTGTGTTAACACTTGGAGACTATTGATGATTAGAAGGAAAATGTGTTGCAGTAGAAGCAGGATTTCAAGAGCGTTTTCTAGGTATAATTGCACTGTAATCTAGAAGGTAAATTTTTGCAGGTGTCCTTTATGTTTGTTCTTTGTAGTTCATCAGTGTACTCTTTGCTTTATATTTGAAAGTACAGTTTTGCTAATGGGTCCAGCAGGAGCACCTTGTGAATTTTCTGGTTATTGTTTATTTGTAAATTCTGAATGGTGTTGGAATTACTGTAGCAGGTTCTGGTAAAAGGGTGAAAAACTTTTAGTACATAAATATGAAGATAATTCAGTTGCTGTTAAAGCATATTTTTGCTTAGTTTATGAAGCTGTGAAAGTTAATATTTTTTCCAGAGGTGAAATGTAAAAGAAGTTTTGTGGAATTGTTTTTACAAAGGTGAGGTTAAATTCGGTGGTTACACTTTGATAACATTTTGAGGAAATTCTTTAATAAGAATGAAGCAGTTTGGGAGTGTTTCTCAGAGTGATATGTAATTCTGAATATAGCAGTCCTTCCAAGATCAAGATCAAGATCCTGATTACCATGGCGTGTTGTCTCCAGTCAGTAATTAAAAAAAAGCCCAAACATTAGCACTGTTGAAATTGAAGGGCAGAACCATCCCTTTGTTTGGAAATTATAGAGGTGTTTAACATTGGCTGGAACAAATGATCATATACTGTATGTGTTACTGCAGGTAATAATGTCATTTATTTGTAGAATCATACAAGCTGGAAGAAACTTCTGGAGGTAACTTGAATGCCATTTGGTCAAAGCAGGCCAACTTAGATCAGGTTGCTCAGGGACTTGCACTTTGAGTTTTGGGTGTCCCCAAGAATGGAGACTGCACAGGCACTCTGGGTGCTGTGTTACTACAATGTTTGACTACACCCATGGTGAGAAACTTTTCCTAATGTTTAATTGCTGCAGTTTGTGTCTGGCTGGTTTTTTGCTCTACACTCCTAGAATGTTGTTATGCAACACAAAATCATCTGCATTTTTGACAAGTTAAAAATAATTGTCTGAAACTTGAAGATAAATACAAATGAAACCTGCAGTTCTACACAGGGTCAGTGATTTATGAAACTCCAGTTCATATACTACTGTTTTTATAAGTAGAAATTAGGTGCTTTTTGTGGATTATGACTTTTACAGTGTCATGGAGTATTTTTAATGCTAAGGCACCTCAGGACCATCACAAGGCCTGTTCTTTCTGCCTTTGTGCTTGAGTAAGTTTGCATAAGCTTGCAACCCAGGAAACCGCATATTTTTAAGTGCATAAGAGAAAGAAATAGAACCAAAAATAGAGAACAGTAAGAGAATAAATGATTGGCAAATCCAGTAAGGAAACCAGATACAATAATTGGTGACATAACAGATAAAATTCTGTTGCCCACCAACACAGTAACCAATTTACAGTTCTACTTGAAATACCGTATTTTTCAATTTAGGCAGTAAAAAAGGAATACAGTAAGGTTTTTATCCACATTATTTAACCAATAGGTTTTTGTGTTTTTTTTTTTCTGGGGTGGCTTTCAGAAAAATACAGATGTGGGAGAAAATGATATAATGTATATTAGTACTGTCTGTATTATAAATAAAAGCAAATTCAGTTCAGAGCATTTAGTAATTGATGGTGGTAGCTGAAGCTGAAGTTTCAGGTTGATCTCGACCCTTTTACATCTCCAAACAGAACATACTTGTTTCACTAATTTGAGGTTGGTACAGTTCTTTTAATAAGCTTTTGAAGTAAAATATAGCAAGTATATGACATAAAAATGTGTCCACTTAAATATAGCTGGGAGTAATACAAGTAACTGCAAAATGACATGGGTGATATTTATATTCTATAATTTTTTTTTCTAGTTGGCCCCCTGTAAGTGATACACCAAGGAGGAATATGAAAGACAAGTCTATACCTGTGAAAATAACTTTCAGAAGCCCTATTTGGGGTTTTGGTTGTTTGTTTTTTTAATCCTTCATCTCAGTCTGATGCACAATTTTAAGATTGAGACTTTTATAATATTTAGATACATTGCTTCTGAAAGGATTTACAGTGAAAAAATCAGAAACTTTCCAAATGGATATTTTTTGTGAAAATAAATTGCAATATCCGATTCAGGTAGGAAGAATTTAGCTAGAATACCTCACACTGTGTAATATGTACTTTCTGGGCCGTTATTAAGTGGTTGTACTATTACAGGCTATTAAATATTTGTGTATTAAAAATAATAGAGGGAAGCACGCATTCTACAGATGCAATACAGCTTCAGGCATTACTATGAAGGAAATGTCTGTTCAGTCAAAGCCATAGGCATGGAATGTGCCCCTCCTTTCCTGTGCCACAGAACCACATTTCTGCAGTGTTTTCTTCCTCAGCTCTCCCAAAAGCAGTAGTGAATTGAATATTACAGTGTCATTTTTTCAGTTGAGCTTGGTAGCAAAGCAGTTGCAGCACTACTTTCTGTATCTGTTCCATGTCTGCCTCTGTAAAGGCAGGCTCCTTTGAGGCATCTTCATGTGAGATGCTGCATATTTCAGGATGCTTCTTCCCTGTTTGAAATATGCTTATGGGTATGGATGAGGTTTTGTGAGATGCCGAGAAGATGGTTTGCTGCTGACATGAAGTAACCCCTTTCTCACATACAGGTTCTCAGAGCTTGTTTGGCTCTTCGAAGGCTCATTCAGCTCAGTAAACTGTTAGCAGCAAGGTGCAGTAATTATTTAAAGCCGTCTTGATAAGTGAATTGGTTGTTCTTGCCACCTTCTAAAGCTGCTCTTTAGCTAGATCAGTTTGCTTCTCTGGATGCTCACAGCAATACATGAGCATTGGTGTTACAAAGGAGTTTGTAAAAATGGATTACAAGGTTTATTTGGGAGGAGGCAGTGAGGTTAGTTAGTCCTTTTGGTGGCAGCAGCAGCATGGCATTAGGTCAGTTGATGCCACTTGGGAAACATCCCCAGCTCCTTTTTTATTTTAAAAGATGTAATTGCTGGTGATACATTCTTGGAAGCATTTTAACAAAATAATTTAATGAGAAATTTGAGCAAGTAATACCAAGTATCAACCTGTCCAAAGGAGAAGCTAGTTATGCTGCTTTAAAATCCTGAACTAGAAAGTCTTTTGTCCAGTATCACACCAGGTAGTACAAGCAGGATCCCTGAATGGCTTATGTGTTATTGTGAGTGTGAATTACAAGGTGTTAAGAGAGCTTGAACTTGCATAGTTTGAGTCAGCTTAACTGTGTTAATATTTCTGTAACCATAAGATGCTTGTGAGAAACTCCCGTAGCTACCTCTGAATAGAGTTCAGTGAATGAAGACCAGCCGTTTGCTCAAAGGATTCCTGAGCCCATAAAGGATTCCTGAACCTATGGCAGAAGGCTTGGTCTGGGAATAGGGCTCCCTAGACTCTTCATATTTCTGGAGCAGAACCAAATGTGAGATCTCCTCTACTTCTGTGCCAGAGGTTCCTCTGAGTGGGAGATTTGTTTTATAAAGAAGCAAGGGTGCTCTCAATAAACTGGACTATAAGTGCATGATATATAGTGTTATCAGGGATTATATAAAGCTACAAAAGTAACTGCTGGGAGCTCTGTTCTGTTGTTTGTTTTTCCTGGGAATAGCAACAAAGTTGCCTTTAAGTGGAAATGTATTGCAGTGGTCTCCTATTACCTCCCCCAACCCCCCCACCTCCATATTTTCATGCCGTTCTTAGGTAAAAAGAGCTTTCAATATCTACTTCACTATTTCATTTTTAGTGCTCTAGAGCTGTAAACTTGAATCTTTTATGAGCGTAGAGGAAGGGTGGATCTCCCTGCTGCAACATCTTCACAGCTGAACATGAAATAAGTGATGTTGAAGAAAGAGTAAGGGCAGAGTATGTGGTTTCACAGTATCTTGTTTACCAGCACGTTTTCCCTGCATGGCTGTTGGAGTTGTCAGGGTGCCTGGCAAATACGGCTGTATTTCAGTTAAGTTAAAAAGAGAAAAAGAATAAGGGGAAAGGGGGAGGGGAGCTAATGCTAAATTTAATTATATCAATTAGTGTTAGGTGTATCCTAATTGATTCTAAGGAATAAGCATATCTTAGCAGAGCTGCCAGTTCAGCTGGCGTTGCGGGAGCCCCTGCAGTTCTGTGAGCACGTATTCATGACCATATATAGGCACACACAGCACAGAAGGTCGGCCTTTTTCAGGCCCATATACCAGAAACAGGAAGAGTGGTTTGGGGGCAGTTTGAAGTCACAGCATATAACTTCTTTAAATTAAAACGAACTTCAGAATGTCTCAGACTGGAAAAGGTAGAGAAGTAGGATTTCTCTGTGTATCTGATGGGTGTCACACCTTGAGATAAATCCAATTATGAAATAAAGGCAGAAGTTTAAGAAAAGGCAGATTTAGAATAAGTGACACCATTCTGTACTTTGCTACTTCTGTGCTTGTGTAATCTGAAAACTACAGATACTGTAGTGGCTGAGTAGGCATTTGTTGATAGACAAAATAGTTTTCATCACATAAAACAGCCTTGTCCTTTTCACTAAACTTTTTGGTCTACATTTTTACCTTAATTGAAATAGTTTACATCAGTTACAAGCTTTTTGATTTTTTCTAATGATGAAGCATCTCATATGAATTGAGATAGCAGCCAACTCTTGCTAAAACCAGACTTCTGTTTAAGTGAGATTGTGACAGGTGTATATGTGAAAACTGGATAAACACCTGCAGTGAGGGATGCGTCCCTCCTAAAGTCTTTTTCCCTTTTAGAAGTCTTTTTTTTGTGTGTGTTGTTCTTGTTTGGTTTGTTGGTTTTTTTTGTAACTTCCTTTCAGCTCCTGTATGATTTGTCCAAATTAATGCTGAAATCTTCATGGTCACCTTTCATTAAAACAGATTAGTTTTCTGCGTTTAAGGAATTTAATATAGTAAATATTCAATCCCTTTCATAGGTTTGTGACAAAAGCTGTTTCTAAGACCTGTTTTTTTGTGAACTGCTGATGATCAGATGGTCTGGATTAGGGAAGGGTGAAGTTACTAGTTTCTTGCAAGACTCTGCAGACATTTAACTGAAAACAGTGTCAGTAAATCTATATCAATAAAACACTGTCTTAAACTTTAGGTGCTGTTTTGGGAGTAACTACAGGAATAAAGGGTGAAATTTCATGTGTTTGCTCAGTCTTGACTTTTGAGTCTTCAAAAGGAATACTCAACTGTAGCCTATTTTTGTTGTTACTTGCTGATACACGTATGAGATTCTTGTACTGTGCATGAAGGTGCAGTTCACTTGAATGGAAAAGGTTTTGTCATTTAGGCTTAAAATATTACATAGCTTCTGTTTTAACTTGTTCAAATCAGTTCTAATCCATTTTAAAAAAATCTCAATATACTGAGTAACTAGTGTTGGATTAAACTGTAATGCATCTGATTGACATGTTTCTTAAAACAGTTCTCAGAAAAAATAACATCTGATCTATTAAGCCTTTTCCTGTCATATCATACTTCATACAAGTAATGTGCCTCTTTCTATATATGCATTTTTAGTACTTTTTTTTTTTCCCCATAAACATCAGATTATATATGGACTGTCCCTTGTTTAAATGGTGCTTCCTCAAGTGATAGCTGACTGAGCCAGTGGCTTTTTCCTGCCAAAAGGGGGAGATCTCTATCTCATTGAGGCACATGAAGGTGTATTAATTTATCATTGAATATCAATCTGGTTTTGGAAAATGGAAGTCTCCTTTAGAGCATTTATTTATTGAAAAAGTCAGCGGCATTGAAGAAGTGTAAGTGCTTTTTGCTTCGTATGTTTTAAGTGAGACTATTGGATTTTATTCTTTTATATGGGCTTTTCATATTTATGTTCCTTTTTATGGGCTTCACAAAGGTGGGTTAGCAAAATGCAGTGTCCTCCTAGCTGACAGACTCATCTTCTGAAGGTAGATTAGGTTTTTTGCTTCTGTAAGCATGAATAATTTCTTTTTAAGTTGTTCATTGTGACTTTGCATGATTGTATTTCTGTCTTATAAAAAGTGACATCCGTGATGAATTACCACACTGAAGAAATTATCATTGAGGAATTGCATATACTAGTAAAATGTTTATTAAAAGTAATGTTTGTCTGTCCCAAGGAAATGGATGTTTCCATTGAATAATTCTCAATTGATATTACGCATACTATAGCTAATCTGATAAGAATAATTTTTACTGGTAGTGAAAAAAGAAGCAAAACCAGTTTTACATTACCAGAAGGTCTGAAAGTGAGCAATTATTCCAGCTTAGTACAGAGTTAATATCTCACCTTACAGATAATATCTCGCCTTAGAGATACCAGTTAAAAGCACATAGTCATTCAGAGTGCAGTCTGGGCAACCAAGTTTTGCTTAATTTTGCTCATTTGTTTCCTGCTCAACCCAAAACTTGTGGACCTTTTATTTCGTAACTCAAAATGTCTTTGTGTTTCTTCTCTAGCTCAGAGCTAACCCAGTCCTTGACAGGGTTGAGCAGTCCTGTTGTTGTCTTGATGTCGAGAAACTGTCCCTTCATCTAACTTTGAGCTGGGAGTCAACCTGACTGTTATGCTGAAATCACAACTAAATAACCTTTTAAGTGTGGTTAAATGCTTGTAGGTGTGAGGCCTAAATTCCAGTCTGATTTCAGACTCTTGTTAATTTGTCACTTGATAAAACTGTCCTGGTCATAGATCCTCAGAGCCTGTCTTGCCCTTCTCCTTAGTTTTGAAGCCCAGAGTACAGATGCTGGATGTCCTGGCTCTTTATTCCATAGAAGCGTAATTGAAAGTGTTAAAAGTGGAAACTGATTCAGGTAGTATCTAGTATTTGACTAGTGACATGGTATCTAAGGGTGTGAGAGATTTGAATGTCTCCTGAATGGTGAAGTGTGAGGGATAGGAACTTCTGTCAGGTTAAGTTAGGAAACCAACATTTATTTATTGTTATGATAGATACCCTTGACAGTTTAAGGGGGAAAGAAGAATGAATAAAAGCCAGTCTGTGTGACATTCTGCAAGTAAGATAATAGTTGTAAAGTTTTAAGGTTGCTTCACAGGAAAACAAACCTCAAAACAAAACCCAAAACCCCACCCAACTACCACAGAACAATGTATTTTTAGGTTCCTTTTGCAGCTGTACAGGGAACTGAGGGGGTTGGCACTGGGTGAGAGTAAATGTAACATTCCTTGTTTTGTTCAATGTGCAGTCACTCAATTGCTTGTGCAAGGAGAAGGTTCCACTGGTTTTGGTGGAAGTATTGGCTTCTGCTGTGTTTGGTCTGCAAGAAGTTGTGTATTAAGGGAATTGTTTAGACTTGCTCTAAGGAGGTTCTCTAAGATGTGTTTTAGTTTTTAAACTATTGTCCTCATACTGTGCTACTAAGAGGTCTGTCTTACAAGTAGGTGCAGGTGAAATTCCATGCTTTAGTGTCTGTGCAAGTGTTTTAACTTTATGCACTCTATGGATTACTGTCTAGCTCTGGGCCTTTTGGAAAGTTTACAACCATAGGACGTGTAGTAAAATTAGAGGAAAAGCTTTGAAGATTGAGTGTATCTTCATGTTTTCTGTCTCTCTTGGAAATATCTGTGATTCCCAAAAATCCATGAATTGAAAGTTGAAATAGTGACTATATTATTGATCTTGTTACATTAATCTTACTCTTTTTGCCAGTAACACAATATAAGAGTGACTCAATTTCTTTATCTGCTTCTATCACACAATCATCTTTATTCTGTTTGAAGAGGTAGTACTTTATATTTTGTTTGCAACAAAGAGTAGTTTAAATAACATGAACAAATACATGAAACAGCCAGAGCTGTACAATTTCTTGTATGGTACTAAAGCTATAGAATGCATCACTGGTTTGTATACAAATAAATTTAGGTATATGCAACCACATCATTGTTTTTTTGTATTCAAGGTGCGTATAGCAGCAAAATTCATCATTCATGCTCCTCCTGGGGAATTCAATGAGGTCTTCAATGGTGAGTGTCTTTCTGCTTTGTCCTTTCATTTAAGGCACCTATATCCAAAACTGAATTGCCAAATTCTCTCCTAAATTTCCTGTAGCTTATATTTTAGAAGCTCACTTTCTGTGAGAGCTGGTTTTGTAGCTTGGCATAATAAGCTTTGCAGTCACAAGACAGCTTGGAGTTTAAAAAGGAGGAAAGTACCACTTTGTGATGTGAGAATTAACTTGCTTTCTGTTTTTAATCAGTCATGAATTAACAGTTGCTAGGGTTTTTTTTGGTTTGGAAGACAGGTGTATGTTTTGGGGTTTTTTTTTTTTCAGTCTTTGATAGTCAATTACATTTTTCAACAAATTGAACTAGCTGAAATTAAACTGGTCTTTTTTGTTTAAAGAAGGAATGTCTTTACAAATACTTAACCTTGCATCTACAAAGGACTACTGCTTAATGCCAGTTGTGGAAAGAATATTAATTTTCTCCAAACATTTTTAACCCTTACATTCTGGGCACGCTTCATTTTATTTAGTGTATTGGCACAATGAAAGGAAACTTGAAATCAGCTTCTCAGATATTCTTGTCTGAACTGAAGATGTTACTTTCATTTTTAAATCGTTGTGTGTGTCTTGAATATGCATCATATAAGAAGGCATGTGTTTTGTAGCTTTAGCTTACAAATATATGTGATGCTGCTTAAAATAAGTTTACTATACTTTTAGTCAGTGTCAGGCTTGAGAGACATTTGTTTTCAGAAGTACTTTGTTCTTCAGTTAAACTGTGACCAGATTATTACAATTTAAATTTAGCTGGTACTGTATTTGTGAAATGAACTGTTTGAGAGCAGCTCATTAACCCAGCCCCCTGAAGGTTTATACTTGTTATCAATCTAGTTCACAGTTGCAACTGCCAGCTCAACAGTGGATTATTGAAAACACATAAAACATTTTATCATAAATGCACAACTAGTGTTCAGTGAATTTCAGGCTGACTTTTTTAAAAAAATAGAGAAAGCTTATCACCATTCACAGAATTGAAATAGCTTTTTCTGTGGTATATTTGGGGTGGTTGTTGTTTGGGGTGGTTTATGTTTGTTTGTTTGCTTGATTTTTGTCATTGTGGGTTGTTTGTTTTTTTTTTGGTTTGTTGGTCTTAATTTTTTTTCATGTCTTTTTTTTTTTTAAGACAAAATACTTTGAATATATTCCAGATTTTTTTTTTCCACTTGCATGATAACTTGGCAATCTTTAGAAGAGTTTAAAATGCTGTGCAAGACAACTGAACTTGTTACTGCACTGTTAATTATCAGTGCATTCAATTGTTTTTAAAATAGTGCCTAATAAATAGTAAGCCAGTAAGTTAAGTACATAAGTAACAATTTACTACATAATAAATATGAAGTCATTATGAGGCAAGTATTGGCTTTATTCTACATTCATGTTTCTTCTTTGATGGTGCAAGAAATAGTATTGTGATATGTTATGCTCTTGACTGCTAAGTGTCATTTAAGGAGTGACAGTAAAAATAGTAAATCTTAAAGAAAAAAACCAAAACTAGCTTGTGTGAAAAGGCATCCATTTCTGTACTGATCTTTTCATTTTGTTCAGTTAAAAATATGCATTTTGAACCAATACATTTCATGCCTAGTCATCTTTATAGATAGGGAGTTGTTTTAGGTTTGTTTTGTACAGTCTGTTGACTTTTGTTATGTGACTGAAAAAGAAGTTAACTGCAGTCTTGTGTTGTGAATATTTCCTTTCAGATGTTCGATTGCTGCTTAATAATGACAATCTTCTCAGGGAAGGAGCAGCCCAGTAAGTACCAGGTGCCACATACTCACTTGCATAAAGGAAAGATGCTTTTCACTAAGACTTTCACTGTCAGTAAGTGATTCATTTAAAAAATGTGTGGTTGGCAAGTAAAACCCTATTATGTGTGTTGTGCATCTTTAATCAAGATTAATTTCTAGGAAGAGGAGAGATCTATGTTGTATCCTAAAGATTAGAGAAAGTTTTGGAAATGGGTGAGTTGGAATTTAAAGCTAGTCTCCACCTTTTTAGATTTCATTTGTCTGTCTTGGTAGATGTTACAGGCATTTTAATCTGCAAGATACCTCTTCCTTAGAACCTACTTTTATACCAAAACATTATAGCTGCTGTATTTTATGCCAAAATTAGTTTCATCTGTAAGAATGGTGATGTTTGATTTAGTAGGTTGAATCCCTGCAGAATTTAAACTGCCCTGTTCCTCCAGTTACATAAGCATCACTAGTAACCCACAGAGTTTGTCTGCATCATGTTACTTTTGCACACAAGCCATTGTGTAAAGGTGGTTGGAATCTGTACTGAGCTCTGAATGAACCAGGTGCTACCAAGAATTTGGGCCTGCTGGATAATGAAGCATTTCTCTTTTTTGATGCATCACTGTACAGATTATTAGCTATTATTTAAATCTCTTACAGATACTAAGGAAGTAATTGTGCTTGATGTGAACGTTTAGTGTCTTGTTTTTTTCTCTTACAGCGCATTTGCACAGTACAACTTGGACCAGTTTACTCCAGTAAAAATAGATGGTTACGATGAACAGGTAGGAATACAGTGAGTCTTAAACTGTTGATGTTCTAGTATTGGAGCATCTCTTGACAAGCAAGTGGAAAGAAATGCATTGTCCTTCCCAAAATAAGACACTGTGACCCTACAAAAGTACCAGTTCTGTAAGTTAGTAATTTAGAGCTTCTATAGGGCTTAAAATTTCATTCTGTGTTGTTGGACTGAATTCAGTCAGACCTGATTTAGAGCCACTGGAACAATTTGCTACATCTTCAGTACTAGAAGACACAAATTTCTGTTGCACTGTTTGTTGCAGTAGGAGGGTGAGATTCAGGATTTTTTAAAATCATGGAATGCCCCAGGTCGGAAGGGGCCTCCGTAAGTCATGTAACCCAACTCCCCTGCAGTGAGCAGGGACATCCTCAACTAGATCAGGTTGCTCAGAGCCTCATCAAGCCTGACCTTGAATATCTCCAGAGATGGAGCCTGCAACACCTCTCTAGGCAATCTGTTCCAGTGTTTCACCACCCTCATAGGAAAGAACTTCTGCCTAATGTCCAATCTAAATCCACCCTTCCCTAGTTTAAAACTATTGCCCCTTGTCCTCTTGCTGCATGCCCCTGTAAACAGCGCCTCTCTAGCTTTCCTGTAGGCCCCCTTCAAGTACTAGAAGGCTCCTATAAGGTCTCCCCAGAGCCTTCTCCAGGTTGAATGAACAGAGGGCACCAGCACTCTATTTTTATGGCCCTTCTCTGGACCTGCTCCAATACGTCCATGTCCTTATTGTGCTGGGGGCTCCAGAACTGGACATGTTATTCCAGGTGAGGTCTCACCAGAGCAGAGCAGAGGGGGCAGAATCACATCTCAATCTGCTGGCCATGCTGCTTTTGATATAGCCCAGGATGTGATTTGTCTTCTGGGCTACAAATGCACATTGTTTGCTTGTGTCCAGCTTCTTGTTCACCAGAACCTCCAAGTCCTTTTCAACAGGGCTGCTTTCTATCACTTCATCCCCTAGCCTGTATGGATAATGAGGATTGTTCTGACCCAGGTGCAGGACCCTGCACTTGTTCTTGTTTAATCTCATGAGGTTCACCTGGGCCCACCTCTCCAGCTTGTCCAGGTCTCTCTGGATGACATCCCCTCTATCTGGTATATCAACTCAGCCTGATGACATCACTGCCTTTTTTCTGAGGCAATGTGTCATGTTAGCCTTGTCCTCCCTTGCTATATGCCTGTTCTGTTTAAAATGTGATTCTTATGATATAAGTAAGCTCCAGTTAATTGTAGTATATGATTTGATTTGGCATGGTATTTTTTCCCCCTTTACTCAATAGCAAATGTTTGTAACTAAAATTTTATAATACAGGTTTTAATAACAGAACATGGTGATTTGGGAAATGGAAAATTTTTGGATCCCAAGAACAAGATTTCATTTAAATTTGATCACTTAAGAAAGGAGGCTACTGATCCAAGACCACATGAAATTGAAAATGCCATAGAATCCTGGAGAAATTCAGTTGAAACAGCAATGAAAGCTTATGTGAAAGAACACTACCCAAATGGTGTTTGCACAGTAAGTATTAAATTACATAACCACTGTACCACTTTAGACAGAAATCTAAAGAAAAAATAACATCTGCTTATAAACCAGGAAGATAATTTCAGCTGTGGATAATTTAGCTCTATCAAGGGTTCAAACAGGGAAATAAGGGAAGGATTCAAAAGATTAATGTTTCAGGTATTGGACTATTTGTGGGTGGTTTACTGTAGGTCATAGTGAAGGCTTAACTCTGGGTTCTGAAGATTTTTTTTTTAAATTTTAATTTCTTAAAACATTAAGACCTTCTGTAGATTATTGCAGGGTAAACCCATTGATCTGGGTACCTGTCTGGTTACTTAAAATAACCAACAAACAAAACCACAAACAAACAATGACCTAAACAATCCAAACAAAAAACAACCAAACACAAAAAGCCCCACCAAACAAAGCAAAGAAACAGAAAAAAACTATCTACCACCAAAACCTTAAGATACAAATATCTCTTCTGGCTTGGCTTAGTAGCAGAAGTGACATTAAAGCAAACTGTTTTCTCTCCATCACATCTCCTGTATATGAAAGGGTTATATTCCCACCAGAATCAGTGGGTTCTGTTGTCTGCTTAAAATAAAACCTGTCAGTCTGAACTAAAATAGCAGTCATTTGCTATTAGGAACCCTATGACTATTTTAAGTTCAGCAAACTGAACTAATAATTACTGTCCTGTGCTTTGTATTAACCTACTGGAATAATCAACTTGCTGGATGGGAATGTTGCTGAGTTGAACTGTATTCCCATGCAGTCAGATGAGTTCCAGCTTCTGTAAAGGAAACCAGATTGCATGTTCATTGAGATTGTTTTTAGTAGAGTTTTGATTTTCAGGGATAAAGCACAACAGAGGACTAAACCTACCATGTTAATCATCTATTTGATAGCCTGTAAAAGCTTAAATCGTTATTTAATTATAAAATAACTAGCATATAAAACTCAGTTTTTATTATATATTGTGTATGTATATAGTGTATATATATATTGTGTATATATAAAATTCCTCTAAATGCAGAAAAATGAGTTTGCAGTATATAAAATTCCCATTGACATGTTTGACCTTCAGATTTCTAAGTTCAAATTTTTCTGCACTGGAATATATGCTTTAATGTTTCCTATACTGAATATTATGTAACAAGTATATCCTATTATGTAAGAAGCAGTTATAAAATTAAAATTTACTGTTTATGTAATGATAGTAGCACTAGGTATCTCCAAGCAACTTGAGCAAGACAGATACTGAATCTTTAACTTGTACTTTTTGTTTGCTTGTTTGTTTGGGGGTTTGTTTTTTTTTTATTTTTTCTAAGGTGTATGGTAAAACAATTGATGGACAGCAGACCATCATCGCATGCATAGAGAGCCATCAGTTCCAAGCAAAAAATTTTTGGTAAGTTTCTATCTGGATACAAATCTAGTAAAATCCAGCAAACTGAATAACTACCCTAGTGCCTTTATACAGGTAAGGAAGTGCATCCACATCTTATATGTGACTTTTTTTCTCCCTCTGCTCCATTTTTTTGCATCTGCTTGATGTTATATTTAGTAATCCCAGGAGTAGTGAATGGAAGTATTTTGATGCTGAAGGTGGCTATTACATATGTATTCTCATTTAAGCATGTATCATATGATTTTCCCAGTATATTGCTCTACAGATTTTAATTGAATTTGCACAGTTAATAAGTAATTTATCCTACTAACTCTAAAATTGATGAGTCAAGTCACAGAATCACAGAATGTTAGGGGTTGGAAGGGACCTAGTAAATATCTAGTCCAGTCCCCCTGCCAGAGCAGGATTACCTAAGTCTTGTGTTTTATACAAAGTATATTGAAATAATACTGACTTTAGTTTTGAAGTATAAAGGAATTTTTGTATTCCAAATCATTATTTTAATATTATAGCCTTTAAGAAAGGGGAATAGATATGCAACCAACAACTTTTTATAGATGGAGAAAATATTTCTTGAGAGTTTTATTGAATAAATTTATGGTTGGACATCTGTGGGTAAATGTTAACCTTGCTGCTCTAAGAGTTCTCCGGAGTGATAGTCAGACTCCAGTTTTCATTCTTAACAAGCTTTAATAAATGCATATTGGTTTGGGGGATTTGAGGATGGAGGAATGGCTTCAAAGTTAACTGTGCTCCTCAGTTATCCAGGTATATGTTTGGATATCCAGCCCAAGCCACAGCCAGTATTTGTTCTCATGGTGTCCCAGATTTTTAGTTACTTGAAAGGCTAGCAACCTACCATGAAAACAAACTTTCTGAATGGTAGAAAACCAATACATGCCAAAGAAAAATGTTCTGTGAATTTCTGAAATACTATCAATGTAGCGGGATAGATGGTGTATTAAAGAAAGTGAAAGAGAAGGAAGGACAGTTAATCTTTTACAAAACATCTTGTCAGCACAGGTATTGACAAGTTGTTTTTAACTTGGGGAATTTTGTATACCAGGATCCTGCTTAACTTGAACTCTTTTTATTGGAATAGCATCTTAAGGACCAAAAAAAAGATATCCCAGAGTGGAAATACTGTGGTCATCCTTAACTTCATGGACCACAAATTAACTAAGCAGCACACAGATCTGTTAGCTAATCATGGAATGTTGTGCATCTAAAAAATATTATGTGCTAAACTACAATTTAGGTACAGTAAGCTTTTTTACAACTGTTGGGTCCATGTTATGTTAGTGTCACAGAGCTGGGTGACCCTCTCAGCTTTCTTAGAGATGCCAAGAAGTTTCTGAATTGCCTTAGTCTGATTTCAGTGATAATATATAATATGAATATTGTCTGAAATAATAGCCAATGGCTTTGTAATTGAGTTGTTATTCTTAGTATCTAAGGTGTGCCAATACAGATCAACTAGTAACTGTTAATCTTAAAGTCTTTATCTCTTTCTCCACTTGTTGAATGCACTGGGATCTACACCTAATGTTAGCAAGACTGGAACTCACAGTATCAACTTTCTTTCCTTCTTAAAGTGCAAACAAAGGAGGAACCAGGAGACAGCTGCAGTGTATTCTTAATATAGGTCGAACATACTAACCTTCTAATCCACTAACCTCATAACTAAACAAGAAAATGTCTAGTCTACAGGAAAGTAATCAGGTGTAACTACAGTCTCACTGTACTCTTCTCCAGATGTTTGAAAGTCCCTTAAAGTAATTTGGCAAGGATACCAAATTTGTGGAAGGAAACTAGAAGGAAATAGCTTTCTTGGAATAAAAATGCTAGAAGAGCTGAAAGGCCTAGTTACAGTTCAGCATAGTAGAAAGCCTTGCTGCTTTAATGTTCCTTCCATTCAGGTTTTTCATAGCCTGGTGTGAAGTGTGGCTTTGGTTCTTCCAGCAAGTTGTCCAGGTCATGAAAACAAAATATTGACTACACGTACCTAATTAATAATAAAGGAGGGAAAGAACATTGGAGGCTTTAGGTATTTTCAGACTTTAAGTCTTAATTGTTAAAAGGTCCTTACTAATAAATCTCCTTGGTCCACATCCAAAACTGAGGTTAAGTATTTTGGGAAGCTGTTCTCACTCTTGACTGATTACAGGGCTGAATCTTTCCCTAAAGGTTTTATGTAAGTGTAGTTGCACAGCATATTTCATTCTCTGTTTTCCTTTGACTATCATTTGTATATTGGGGTTTGTTTTTTTTTCTTAACCAGTGGGGTGACATCTGATTTCTGGTTTGTTTTGGTTTTTTTTTTAAGGAATGGCCGTTGGAGGTCAGAATGGAAGTTTACAATCACCCCTTCAACCACTCAAGTGGCTGGCATCTTGAAAATTCAGGTATGCTTATCTCAGACTTGTGTCCCGATCAGTAAAGTTTCCAGTTATTATCAAGGGAGTCTTGGGCCAGTGTATTAAATATTTTAAGAGAATTTGGGGATGTAATAAGCAAAGATGCCCATTCAGTTAAGTGTTAGTGACTTAACTGCATATTTACCTAATCCTTGGAAACACAAAATGTGTGTAATGATTCAGAAGACTTCAGAAGGTCTATTAATCACAGCTAGGCATATAACTGTGGTTTCCTTTTTTTTGAATTCAGTGGCATACACCTCTCCTGAGGGTAGGCCCTTTCTGAAGTAGAACTTTATTGTTGATAATAGCAGATTATTTTTTTTTGTTTGTTTATTTCTCCTACCCTGTTGTTCAGAAAGTTGGAATCTTTGGGTTTCGCTCATTTCACCATCTGAAATGTTTGAATATGAGTCTCCTTCATTCAGAATTTGGCCTTCCTGTTGGCTTTAGGGCATTCAGAAAGGAGATACTGTCCAAGCAGGAATGCAGAAATCTTAAGGCCAAAGTAATTCTGACTTGTCATGTGGTAGGCAGGGGGACATAACTTCCTGGATTGGTTCCCTGGAATGTGTACACATATTTTGCAGGAGTTCTTAAAAACAATCCTGGGATCAGAGACTAGAATCTTAGTGCAGTCTTGCTTTTGGTGTAGTACTTAATTTTTTTACAAGACATAGAATGAGGTGGGGTTTTTCTTTTTTCTTTTAGGCAGGTGTCTACCTAATTGTGGGATAGATTAGCCTAGTAGCCTAGAAAATAGCCTGCACAAGGAATTTAGTCAGGTTTTAATCAGCATCTTGATTTGGGCACCAGCTGATTTTGTCTTATAATTATTTCACATAATGAATCAAGTTATTTACATTTATTAAAATCTGTGTTCTGAGGAGTGATGAGAAGTTATATTTTGTTTGCTTATATAGGAACTGCTTGTTTCACCTAGGAATTTGAGCTCTGTTTCATATCTTTAGAAATTTTGTACCATTTCTTCCATGTATGTGGGACTCTTCTCCCTTCCCCCCTCCAAACGAACAAAAAATGCTTCATTTTTTTTTTTAGGAGCAGAATAATCTTGTAGTGAGTTCATATTCTAGAAGACTAGTGAAATTTGAGAGTAGTGAAATTTCAGTGTTACTTGTATCTTTGACAGCAACACCAGCATTGCCTTGTTTCTGATAAGCCCACCTATACAGGGGGAAATTCTAGCATCACCTGCTATCTTCAGGTGTCTTCAATATATTTAAGGTCACTTGCACAATTTCTGCTTTAAAAAAATCTATTAAGTTCTAATATAGGAGATTCTCAACAGTATTAATCTCTTCCAGTGTTTAATTTTCTTTTAAGTATGTGTAAGGGGAAAACTGACAGCAGAGCCTTTTACTAAAACTAAGAGCCTGTGGTGTTTAAGGTGCTCCAACTGTGCATGGAAAACAACTGATAAGTGTACGGGTTACTCATTTTATCTCTTAGATAATTAGTTATTCTCATCCCTCCTTAGTTAACCCTTTTAGGTGACTCTGTTCATAAACTTCATCCTTCTTGTATTCTTTTGAACCCAGAGCTAGCATTCTGGAAGGATGTCAGCAGTGAGGTATAGTACAGAACAGTTACTTCTACTTTGTATAACACATCCCAGAATTTGACTTGACTCTTTAGGCCTGAGTGTTTGCCAAGAATGTGGCTCAGAGACAGATAAGAAGTCCATGCTGACACTGGCCTCTGAGTAGAAGGGAGGTTTGGGCCCTCTGCAGTGGATAGATGCAGAGAAGAGGGAGATGTATATTCTCTGGGCTCTGCTGCTTCATGGGAAGGTCAGAGAATTTTGTTCTGATTAAGCCCTTCTCAGCTTTTAGGATCTGGACTGAAAAAGGCTGTCAGGAATTTCATCCAGAAATACTTGATTTGAAAATAAGCTTATTTTACACTTAGGATAATAATTAAAAAAAAAAAACAAACAAAACCACAAAAAACCACAAAAAACAACAAGTATTGGAGAATAAGCAAAATAATAATGTAATATTTCAAAGGAAAAAAGTTTTTTCATACAGAAAACCTTTCTTTTTATTAGATATTATAGCTGTCTTACTCTGTCATGTTTTCTCTTGTTTATAAACTGGAAGGTATTGCAGGCATTATCATTACGTATATTAATTATAGTATTGTGAATTAATCTCCAAATTAAAATGTTATCTTGCCTAATCAGGTGTGGCCCATTTCAATTCCTCATACCAACTATGTTCACTGTTGACTTAATCAGAATTTTAAAAATTCTTTTAAGATACCTGTTTAATTGTATAATGTATACAATTATACATTATACAATTATATGTATAATTATATGTATCTTTATACATGCTTCCTATTTTAAGTTTTCCAAGAATTGTATTAGAAAATGAATGTTTTTGAATCCTTCCCAACTGAATTTAAAAGCACTAAAGTTAGCTTGGGTAGAGTTTTACTGGCTGCCTCTTCCTGCAATGTAATCAAGGAAGCTGATTCTGTAGATAAAACATTTTAAGAGTAAATAGCTTTCATTCTGCTTTGCTATCTAACCTTGACAAACTGTCCCAAAGAGCTTCTTTTTTTTTATAGAGAGCAGCTTTTTTTGAGCCACATCTAACAGAGGAGAATAGCAAAACCAGGCAGATCTAGGAAGGGAAGCTTAGTGTTGGACTGTCTAGAAAACAGTTTGGGTGAAACAGGAAGACAATTTCACAGTACCTGGAAGTCTTGCCAAAACTATTCGCATTAAGTACATCATCATTTCAGGAGTTTCTTGTAAAGTCACCTAAATAGTATGTTGATATCTTCATTATGTTAATCAAAATCTCAACTGCTTTACATGAAAACTACTTCAGGCACATCAAGACAAAAATTCTGGAACAGCTTCTTTACTATTCCCCCTCAAATAGTTTAATTCTACATCATTTTGATTTTCCTGTTTGCTTTGTTGTTCTGTAGGATTTTGTGTGTTTTTGTTTGATCTGTATAAGGTTTTTATTATGATAAATACTACACAGTATTTTGATTTTCCTGTATTTTGTTGGACTGTAACCTTTTAATATGAAGTTCTTTGTTTATTTTTTTGTAGGTTCACTATTATGAAGATGGTAATGTGCAGCTGGTGAGCCATAAAGACATACAAGATTCTCTAACAGTGTCTGTAAGTGAACTTTAATGACCATAGTGCATATATTTAAGTGACTTTTTAATTTAAAAAGAGAAGCAAGTTTAAAGAAAAAGCTCAGGAGTTTGGCAGCTAATTTGCTTTTCTGCACAAGTGGGAATTACTGTTCTAATTCATAAATATTTTATATGTGAATTCCAACTTGAATATGTAGTTACAATTAAAAAAAGAAAAATTGAAATTAATGTATGCTTGCAAGTGGCTTATATAAGCTAAATTAACTTGGATTATGAAGCTTTAATTAGCTTGCTGTCTGTCTTTCTGCACTTCTGCTGTATTTAAACTTTTTGGTCTGCAGAATGACCAATAGAATGAATTTTTGAACATGGTTTGAGTTGTAATAAGCCACTGAAGTAGTACAGTCTCTAGGAGATTGCCCCCTTTGTGCATTGGGAGAAGACCAATGTGCTAAAAATAGTAAGTAAATGCTATCAGTGGAGAAGCAGTTGAGTTCTCCATTTCCTCCCTGTCTGTAACTGGTGCTCTTAGCCTCTTGCTTTACTGGACAAAATGCCCTTTCAGAGAGTCTTTGGCTTGAGAAGCATAACGTACTTTATAATTAAAATATCACCTTCTTTCAACTTTGTTCCAGATGGATCATTATAGTAATGAGGAGCAGACAGTAGAAATAAAAATTGTTTGGAAATAGTAGCAGATATAACCTGTAAGAGTTGGTAATGCTGCAGCATGAACAACCACTGCTTTTGAAATAATGCTTCTCTTGCATACTGGATATTGTGTTTATAAACAGTAAGATTTGCTGTTGGGGGTGTTCTTTTAATAAATTACACTTAAGCCAGTGAGGTTCAACTGGCAAATGGAAATTGTAAAAGTGAACAGTACAAGTATTTTAATGATAGTGACCCATAGTCAACAGTTTGCCTCAAAAGCTCAATTCCTCAATGAAGAACATTGTTGTTAACATAAAGCAAGGCTTGTTGGCTTTCCAGTTGCAATGAAGAATGGAGGAGTGAGGTGCCAGCTCATAACACTTCTGGAGCTGTAGATAAAAATTGCATTTGACTCTGTAAGTGAAGGGATCTGTTTAACCTTTCATTCAACTAAGAGCTGCTTCAAGAAAGAGTATGTGGAAGAAGTTCTTCTTGCAATAGCTTTTACTTCACTTTCTATTGGGATGAAACTTCATCCTGTTCTGCAATTTAGTAAAGCAACAAAAGACTTGAGTAGCAAAACATATTTTACATCATGTTCCTACCTCCTACTAGAACAAAAGTAAGTGTGCTGCTGGTTACTGATTTCTAGCCTTGGCTTTGAGCTCCATAGAGGGCAGAGACTTCTTTCACACAGAAGGACTGGTAGATTAAAAGGAGCCTAAATGACTCCTTTTTTTTGTTGTTTGTCAGTTTTGTACCATCAATGGGCACAACTGAAATAAATGACCAGAGTTCTCCTGTTGCTAGAGCTGTGTATAATTTTGCTGAAGGTTACTTTCACAGACTTAATTTCTCAGCCTTAATTAAGACTTCGTACCCCTGAATTACTCAAAGGCTCTGCTCATGAAAGGAAATAACTGCTTTTGCTTATGGAAAAATCAGAATCCTTCCATGTGTTCCACTTGGTCTCTACCTCCTTGTTCATCTCTCAGTGTTGTTCAGAAGAGCTGTCACAGCTGCTAGGTGCAGTTTCACTGAAACACCAAACTAGCTGTAGTTGAAGCTGCCATAGTTTTATCCCACTCTTTGCCTTTGTAGGAATGAGGGATCACATGGGACAAGAACAATCTTAACTTTTAACAGCTTCTGAAAAAGCACCCTTAGTAATATCTCCAAATCTAAGCTGGAAGTTTCAAAATTCATGAACCCTCCCTTCCTTTTTCAGTCTTCTTTCAAGCTCTTCAGCTAATCCGTTGGATTTTATTTTTAAAACACACACTTGCGTAATTAAGGATGGGGCCCAAAGCCAAGATACTGTTAACCAGTCATGAAGAAATTTGGATGTTGTGGTGTATTGCACCCTTGTTTTTGTAAGATGTACTTGAGGATGTTTTTAAAAAACTAGGTATATAAAGTCTATAATGTTTGCCTCAGCTTAATATCCAGATTCAGAATGTTTAGAGGTAAACAAATTTGTTTTGTTTTGTTAGGCTTTTTTTGGCTATATTTTGCATACTTCTGTGTTAGTTGGTGTCCTTATAAGCTCTTTCCTAAATTTTCTGAAATTTAATGTTGATAATATTCATGCTTTGCATGTTTTTAGAGACTTGTGTGTGTGCATTGTCCTTCTTCCAAATGCTGGTCTGTTCCATGTGCCTTTTTATCATACCATAAAATATTCCATGGTAATCTTGATGCATGTTGCTGTTCAGCTGTTTCTATTTTTAAAATTATTAATATAAAAATATATAAATAACGTGGCATATGCCTTTCAGGTGAACACTTGTTCAGTTTGGGTTTAGCTTCTAAGAGGTAGTGTTCTTTTGGAGTCTATCTGACACTGTTCATAACTACAAAAAAAAGCCATAATCCAGCTGGTCTTAGAATCATGCTGAACATCAGACCTATTTCAAATGTGTTTTTTTTTTCCCTAGAATGAAACCCAGACAGCAAAGGAATTTATAAAAATTGTAGAGGCTGCAGAAAATGAGTATCAGGTATGCTGGAAACAAACACTATATCCTTACTCACATCTATTACATTACCATATACTTAACCAAAGCTAGTCTTCTGTAATAAGTAAGATTTTGATATTAAGATAATGTAATTCCATACAAATATAATTAGATTACATGCAGCTATTAACTGTAATCTCCATTTCCATACCTTCTGGTGATTGCACATGCCTACTTACTGTTACATTAGAAGTCATTTTTTGAGAGTAGGGAGGTCCCTAGTGTGATCAAGTAGCAGGATTTCTGATCTCTTTCAATATTGGCACATTGCTTAAGTGGAATTTTTGTACGGATTCTTGTCAGAGGCTACAGTTAGACAGCTATTATTATTTGGAAAAAAAAAAAGGGTCTTAAAGTTTACAAAGTATGTGTCATAAGTATTATATTCAAGTTCATGCAATGTTGTGGACTGACTTCACCATCCTGCAGAAACCCACAGTGGAAGACTTCAGTGTCTGAAATACTGTGAGCTAACTCTGATCCATGCTTAGTTCATGCTGCTGATTAACCACACTGTGGTTTGCTGAAACACTGATGGGTTTATTGCATCTGACTAATTATTTTTATTCTGCATAGTTTAAATCTAACAGCTTTCCTGTAGGAATTACAATTTTAATGTAGGTTTTGGGGTTGATTTTGGTTTGTTTGGTGGTGGTTGGTTTTTGGGGGGTTTTTTTGAGCCTGTTTGAGGTAACAGGCTACTCAGTCATTTCTACCATCCTAGTTCTTTTCTTCACATGTCTATTTTGTATGACTGTCTTTGCCAGACTGCTATCAGTGAGAATTACCAGACCATGTCAGACACTACCTTCAAGGCCTTACGTCGACAGTTGCCAGTTACCCGCACCAAGATTGACTGGAACAAGATCCTTAGCTATAAGATTGGAAAAGAGATGCAGAATGCTTAAAGTGAACATTGCATGACTGGATCATTTAGTGTCCTTGTATAAAAGTAAAAATGATTACAAAAAGTATTTGGAACTGTCAAATCACCCAGTCAGGATGGGCTTTTGCCATTGAAAATCACTGTAAGTAGTTGGTTAGAGCACAAAGCTTAGCTAATTGACTTTTTTGTTTTCAGAGGGTTGCAACTTCAGTATAGCTGAATATCTTCCTTTAGAGTTTCTGTTGGTAGTACCTTTATTTTTTTATAATAAAGAGACCATGCCTTTAGTTTTCAATTACATGTTAAAAACAGTTTGAAAAATATTTTTGCATATGGATAACCCTTTATCTTGCTTTCATATGGACAACTTCCAAAATTTGCTGGATTCCTTATGGAGATCAGTGATGTGAATTTCTAGGTCAAGGTCTACATGGGGTTAGCCATAGGTGCTGTTTTGAAATCATCTATCCTTTCTTTGTATGTAAATTGGAAAAAGCTTTTCTGTATCATTTAAACCTTTCAGAACACTTCTTTAGCTAGCTCCATGGTAACTAAATTGTTTTGTTTTTTAAAAAAAGGCCAAGGTCTAATGCTGTTTTAAGATTTTGAAATGAAATAAAAGTACTTATTTCAGAAATGCATTTAATGCTTTGTTCCTGACAATTACTTAAATTAATCAAACTCCATCTGCCCTTGAGGTTTTATCCTAAAGCCACAAATGTATTATAACAAGGCATATTGTAATATATATAATCTTGTACTCATTACTATGTCTGTCAGTTTATTTTCTTGGATTGAAATGTACTAAAAATGTGACATTAAAATACAAATTTTCTATTTATTTGAGTATCAGATTGCTTCCTGATATAGCCTATTTTTGGCGTTTTTATATGTTTTTAAAATACTGCTTAAAACAGCCACAAACTTGGGGCCTATTGGCTATTTGGAGATTATATCATCATCCATTCTTTCCATCTGAATTTAAGAAACATCTATCTATTAAAGGCTACTTAAACCAGGTATCTTTTAACTTCATATTGGCTAAAGAGGATGGAAGAAATTACAAGACCAAAAATAATTTGTCTGGAGAATACTTTCCCCACCTGATATATCTCTTACTGAAAATGGATGTTAGGTATCTAAGAACAGTCTTCATTACAAATGCTGTATAATGCTTCTGTGAAATGCATAGGTTTCACTTTTAATTGGATGAAAACCTGCTTTGAAATATGCTATGTAATTACATGCTGATGATGGAAAATGAAGCGGCTTGCTTTCCTTTTATAAGGCAGGTATTTATGCACACTCCTAAACCAGTAAAGCTTAAACAAAGGTTTTATATCTTTGTTTACAGCATGATACAATTAATTACCTTAAACTCTTAGGTTACAACATAGCAAGAGAAAGAGCCTAGACTTGTACTGCATATATAAAAATGTGCACACAAAGTAGTTTACTGTTTGAATTGTAATAGCAATACCCCTGTGTTCTGTTCTTCAGTGCATTATTATGAAGGGGTATGGAATTAACTGAAGTTCTGGAAATTGCTGCCACTTTACAGTACTAAACTGTACAGTAGAAGAGTGGGAGTTGTTCTACCACAGTCTTCCTGGAGAGTTGCCCTCTTAATTTTCTTCTTAGATCAGGTATTGGACCATGTTGCTCTTTAAAAGAAGGCTTATAAAAGCTGTATGTGAGCTGTCAAATCAGTTTGTCAATCTGAACTAAGATCTAAATGCAAACCTTACTTGAAGAATTTCTTCAGTGTATTTAAGAACAAGCTAAAAAAAAAAAAGGCAGTGAATAGAGAGTTAGGAGAACTGTTAAAGGGCAACAATGGTGCAAATAACTTTTCTAGCTGTTAGAATATTGCATATGACCAGAATTGGCACTGGCTAAAAGTCAGAATGCTATTTTTCTTATCTGAAATAAAAAGATAGTTTTAAATATATTCCTAATAAAGAGGTATTTTACTGTGAAGTGTTCTATTACTGTGTTTCCCTCTGTGTTTGTTCAGTCCTGTGATGGTCTTAATTCCTTATCTTCAGTGAATAGTGTTCTACAGATTCAATTCTACCAGTAGGATGACATAAGTAGATTTGTATTACTTGTCTTTTTTTTTTCCTGTTGCATTTCTTTCTAGCCTGTGAGATAATTTTATGCCTTGAACATCAAATTTATTAAGTTATAGCTTCAATAAAGCAATTTCTAAGTAAATCAGCTATTCTCTTACTTTTTCAAAATGGTATGCTCTGTCATTTAGGGGTAATGACCCCAGATGAAGTGGACATGAGTATCAGCTGAGGCAGATGGCACATTTGGAATTCTTGATTTCTCAAGATTTTGTATGTCCCCTGAACTTTTTTTTTGCTTGTTCTATCCCTTTGGAATTGGAGAACTTTAGAGCTTGCTTGGTAGGCCTTAGGATATTTTGTCTAGGTAAAGCACTTTCTCCAAAAATTTTACTGTGGCAGTTGTCTTAACGTGAATTACTATTTGTTTATATTCTATTTTTAAATATGAAGACAAACTTTGTATTGTGGAATGTGGGTGTACTAGACATTATGGCTTGTAATACGGACTTGTAAAATGCGTGTGTGTATTAAGTGTTGTTATATCCTGAGCATCTTGGTGCCCCTTTATACTGCAAGTAAGAAGCAATTGTTCTTTTTGAACGTCTGCAACAGGAGTGGCCAGTCTGCTTTCAGGTTCTCCCCAGCAGCTCCTTTTTGTATGTCTCTCAAAATTCATACTACAGGTAGGATGAAACTTTAACAATCATTGTAATTCTGATTACATCACTGCTGCTGCTCCTGCTGTACATTCTGATGATAATTCTGACAGCTGGTTCAGTTGTGAAGATGTCAACACAGTTCATTAATAAATGGTCATTCAGCCCAGGTTTAAAAGTATTGTGTGAGATTTAACATCCTAATAAATGTGATCTCTTTAGGGGATGACTCCAGCTGCATCTGTGAAAGTGGAGCACTTTGGGAGTAAATCCCTCTCTCATCATCCATCACTTGCCACACTCTGGTTTGACTGACAAAGCAGTTTTGGTGCTCTTGAGTTCACTTCCTTTTGGAGAACTCTGACCTGGGTGTGCACCAAATGCCCTTCAGCTCCTAATGGTGAGTCCATAGCAGTGGCAGCTTGAAACCACCTATATGTTGAGGATGTCTGAAGGATCAGACTAAACTTTCAAATTTCCAGGCTGTATATACTGTAGGTATAGATGTTCAACATTAACTGATTCTGTGGATTCACTTCTGTCATACTGAATTACTTGCTGTCATGGACATAGCTTCTACTGCATTTGTTTACTGGAAAGACTGAAACTGTTCTTCCTCTGATGCAACTGTAAACTAGGTGTAGATTAAACTTAGTTTGTTCATAACCTTGAAGTGTCAATTTTTGTGCGACAGTGTCAAATCTGAGCTATTGTTTTTTGAAAGGGCAAAATCTGCATCAGATATAAAAAATATTTTTCATAAGTGAAGGAAAGGAACTGTGAATGTGTGCATTATTCCTCCTTTGAAAATGAATGCTTAATACTTGCTAGGTTTTCTTATTAACGATATTTTCCTCTGCTAGTGAGGTTGGCTTACCTGTGACAAATATTGCTGAGCATGGTGCTACCCATGTGCTCATTACAAGAGAGGATAAGAATGGTAATTGTTGCCTTAAGGGATATATTCTGTAAACACATTTAGACTTTTGTGTGCAAATCAATGAAGTTGTGCAAGGGCAAATCTGTTATGAGGAATAAACCTAAGTCAAGAGAGGCAGGTAGGGACTAACTAGCTGTAGTACGAAATGCTTCAACTCTGAGACAACTTCCAGCTCACAGGGGTTGCAAATGCGCCTGCTACTATAGTATTTGGCTGCTGGTTTGAGGGAGACAACCCTACGGACTAATAGTAACTTGAAATATGTCAGTTTTGTATTTAAATGTAATATTTTTCAATGTCAAGTGTATGCTGAATATAGCTATTGTAGGCATTAGTGAAAGAAGTGAGGGTACTTCTTTTAAGTAGTTTCCCAACATAAAACTCAAAATGTTGAGTTGCAGCTCTAGATTATTTCAGAAATTACTTAATTACAATGTTAGAAAGCTGAGCTATAGCTTTGGCACAACACTATAAAAGCAAGACAAGCAGCACTATATATGCTCAACGTTTTTCTTAGCAAGTAAAAATGGCCTCAGGGATTGCTGCTTCAGGTGCAAGAGCCTGCTAAGGCAAAAGTTACCTCTTGTACATCTGGAACCTGGGCTACTTTCCTCAGCTGTGAAGAAGAGCGTTTTGGTCTCATGAGGTAAAGAAGGGACTCTCCCTGGAGCAAATGTTCTTAGCCTGGTTTCCTGGTTGCCAGAACCTACCTAACTGAAAAATCACAGCCACCAGCTCTCGAGTGCAGGAAAAACACTTGCCTTTCATTCTTCGGCTGCAATGGATTTAGAATCTTCTGTTTCCCCCTGCTTGAGCTGGCTCCCTGCCCAGTTTGCTGTTGGTTTTGAGTACTGGGTCATGGTCATAGTGTGTATTGTCTCAAACTGGGTTCCAGAAGCTGGGTACTAAAAGCTAGGTGCCCAAAGGCAGAAGTGTCCTAATTCTTTCTGTGCTGTGAAGATGACAGAAGGTGCCAGTCCTGCAGCAAGGGTCCTCATCCTCAAGCTTGGCTACTCGGCTGAGCAGATACTCTACCTGCTCACACCGCACACAGCCATGGGAGCTGTCCTCCGACGCCAGCAACAGGCTGTGGCACCCTCTGCAGCCTGCCATCTGCTCCCCCACATCCTTTGGAACAACATGTGTCTGAATTCCCACATCGACTCTCGATGAAGCCGTTATCATGGTCTTTTGTCGAGTAAATGCCCTACTGACCAGGCAGCAGCATGTTTAAGTGGATGGGCTGCTTTTTTTTAACTCCCTTCCGCACTCGCCAGCAGCGCAGGCAGGGAGGAGGCTGCTTTCTCTGTGCACAGGAGTGAGTATCCGGTGTCCGGGCAGCCACGTGTGAACCCCCCCCCCTCCGGCACCTTTCACCACCCCGTCAACAATCAGCCCTTTCCCCTGTTCCTTCCCGCAACG